>OZ030014.1:82909693-83172193 GCA_964023405.1 Apodemus agrarius
AGTGCATGTCAAGTTTCCTCTATACGTTGAAATTAATCCTTTATATAACTTACCTTTGTTTTGACCACTCGCCAAGCTTGAAACCGATTCTGATTGCCCTGTGTAGCAGTCTCCGTGACCTCAAAGACATGGTGGAGAGATCACATGAAAATACAGACTCACTATCACCCAGCCCACAAGTCCACCTCTAACACCCTCTCTCGGGGTAAATGTGGTGGTTCTGTGCCCTGCAGTTATTAGGAAGCATGTTAAGCTCTTTTCAACACTATGATTTTTGATTTCTACAATCTACTTTTTGAGATACTGTCCCCCTCCATCCAATCTGTAGATGTCACCCATGTAACTCTCTGGTGCTTTGAAAGCTGTCATTACTGACCTAGTGTGATTGTACCTAAATTTCTTCCAGGGACACAGGCGGTTAGAAAGTCTTGTTTGTAAACAGGACTGCTCTTAATCCTTCAGGTGCTTTGGTGATCATTTCCACTGGAAGATAAGTCTTCTTGATGGATGTCCTGACTTGCCATCTTAACAACTTTTGCATAAAATACCTCCCTTTCCACCCAAGAGCTGAACCTGGTGTCCGATTCTTCCTTAGCTGTCTTTTGCTAAAGAGAACAGCCAGTTACCAGAAGCCAGACAGTCCCTTTCCTTTTCCCTCTTTTAACCACATACCAGTTCATCCCAGCAATTGAATTACTGTGTTTTTCCTCCGGAGGCAGCTGACTGTAAGGCAACCTTTGTTATTCTTGGTTAACCTTTCTCGTGATTTTCAGTTCATTGTTTTCAATTGAACATTGTGTATCCCCTTCTTAGGAACAGTGTGAAAGTGGGTCGAACATATTGATCTGTCCCTTTCTTCTCTCATGGCTGTCCTTGAGCATCTCAAGGCACCAGCAGCAATTGATGTAAGCGCCTCCTGCTCAGTAGGCTCAACCTCTTCCCTGCTACCCTTTCGGGTTCCATGTCTGTAGATCTCCCACTGCCTTCACCAGGGGTAATGTAGACCTCTGCTAGCTTAGCAGAATGGCACTGGGATCCAACAATGGCTCTATGGTCTTTGCAACAATCACATGTTTGTTCTTCCTGAAATGACCCCCAATACAGTTCAATTTAAAGACATTCAAAACCAAAGCAGTATACACTGACATCAGATGGCAAATTTGCTTATGCACATGGTGGGGGTGGGGCATGTTTTAAATCGTCCTAGAAAAGCTCTAGGGAGCATTAGAGCTAAAGGTAGGCAGAATGCTGAACTGACAGGTAAAAAAATGATATCTGTCAATTTCACCTTATTCTTATCCAATATGAAGTTATATCTTTTGATTAAAATGTACCCTGTCATGAGTATTACATTTTAAAACTCTGTGGTTCTGTTGTTTTCCCTGTACTCAATAGGGAGCCCCAGGTATCCCTGGTCTTCCCGGTGTCAGAGGTGATCCAGGATTCCCCGGATTTCCAGGCATAAAAGGTACTATTTTGACACCATTGTTCTTATAGACAAATACAGCAACTGCTGCTCCAATCACATTTGTAAAACTGCACATCCCATTTGATGAACTCCTGTGGCTACCAGAGATGGTAGGAGTAGAACAAACAGGACCTCGGTGTGGGGACCTACTACCAGGTTCAGTGTGAGGCTAGAGCATGGAGCCCGGTGGGTTCAGATGAAAACCACAATGAAAGAATAGAAACTATAGGACAATTAGAGACCATTGAAAGTATTACCTTTGGGATTTTTAAATGTATCAGGATAGGGGACAGTATACAACATCAAACTGATGGAATTATTTTTAAGTTTTGGCCATGTGCATTTAATTTCATAATTTGGAAAGCTAAAAATAAAAAAAAAATCTTAAAGGACAGCCTCCAGCCCATTAGCTCAGGTAAAGTGAATTTTTGTGTGCAGATTTATATATTTGTGTTTTGCGGGGTTTATTTATTTGTAGTGATAGGGACTGAACCCAAAGCTTCACAGAGGCTGGACAAGGGCTCTAACATTGAAATCCATGCCATTATATTCTTAATATTGGATAGAGTGTGATAAGTCAGATTTCGTAGAGTGTGCCTGTAATTCTAGCACTTGGGAGCCAGAGGCAAGAGGATCCGTAGAGGTTCAAGGCCAGCCTGCTCTACATTGTGAATTCCAGGCCTTCCAGAGCTACATAGTGAGATTCTGGTGGGGTGGGGTGGGGGGTTGTAATGTAATGCAAACAGATTGTTATTAGATTTGTTGTTTAACTGGTCACTCCCCTGTTCTGAGTTTTATAAGGGCAGGAATCTCTTCTCACAGCCTGTAGAGATATTAAATAACAATTGTATCTACTGTGAACAAAACCACGTTTTTCAGGAAGGAAAACTGTTTCTACATTCAACGTTGGCCAGGTGGTTTAAAACATCTTTTTCAATTTTTTGAAACATCATCCTTTTAAGGAGCAGTTAGCTGAAGATAAATCATTGGGAGTGATTCTGAGGTCTCTCACTGGTCATGGGGCAGGTGCATATAGGCAGGCTTTACTGGGCCAAGTTAATGACACCATCTTCCCAAGTCTCAGAATCAAAACAGCAATGGCTGGAGAGATGGATCAGTGGTTAAGAGCACTGAGTGCTCTTCCAGAGGTCCTGAGTTCAGTTCCCAGCAACCACATGGTGGCTCACAACCATCTGTAATGGGACCTGATGCCCTCTTCTGGTGTGTCTGAAGACAGCTACAGTGTACTCACCATCATCATCATTACATATATATATATATATATATATATATATACGATCAAATAAATAAAATCTGTTTAAAAAACATCAACAATGTGAAAAGCATCTAAAGTCTGTACTAAAGACAAGTATTCTTTAATTCCTTTAAATATTTAGAGGTAAAAATGGAGAGGATTTTCACAACTAAGCCTTGCGAATATACCCAGTGGGACACAATCAGTTAGATTTCAGAAGAAAACCCTTGTCTTGGATGATGGTTTCACTTTAAGTTGGAAAAAGTTCCATCGCCAAATGTTTAGATTGCTTCCCATAGTCATTGATAAACAGTCATACTTTTTTCTGGTCCTCAGAGTAGTGTCTAGAGTAGTTGGCAATTAACTTTTGGTGGGGTAATTATTTTGTTGTTTCTTTTACTTCTTCTCTAGTTGTTTTGCTTTTTTGAGACAGCCTTAAACTTGAGATCCCTGTGCTTCTGTCTCCCAAGTGCTGGCATTACAGCCCTGTATCACTAAGCCCAACCTTATTGCATTTCATCGATTGATACCCTGTTTAATATTCAAGTGTTTTAAGTAATTATATCTAATGTCAATGCAATTTTGTTGTTGTTGTTGTTGTTGTTGTTGTTGTTGTTGTTGTTGAGGCCAGGACTCTCTCTATAGTTCTGAATGTCTTGGAACTTACTATGTAGACCAGGCTAGACTCCAAATCACAGAGATCCACCTACCTTAGCCTTCTGAGTTCTGGGATTAAAAGCATGTATCACCATGCCAAGCCATGGCTATGCAATCTTAATACTCTTGGAAGGGGTATTGCTCTAAATCAATAGCTATTTCTTGGTAGCCTTTTTATCATCTGTACAAAACATTATGAATAAAAGTGAAATGCTTGCCACTTTGTTACATAAATAAATTTATATGAAAATTCCTAACATAAACTCTGGGCTATCTATACATGTGGAAGAAGAAAATAAGAATGTAGTTAACTGAGACAACTAAATATCACAGCTTATCAAAAGGCATTAACACTGGGCTCAGTAGGGCCTCATAATTCTCCCAAAACACTTCATTGGTTCCCAAACTCAAAAAGTAATCTCTCAGAAACAGTTCCCCGTGAATGTTAAAATATAAGCTTATTTTCTTTGTTTCTTACTCTTCTTCCTCCTCCTTAGGAGAGAAGGGTAATCCTGGATTTCTTGGGCCAATTGGACATCCAGGACCAGTTGGGCCCAAAGGACCACCAGGTAACTAGATCTATTTCTCAATTGTTGTTCTCTATAAAGAAAGAGTAGTTTCATGAAGCCATCTTCTCACTGTGTTCATATCAATAGGTCCACGTGGAAAACCTGGCACACTTAATGTCATCTCCCTTCCGGGAAGCCCAGGGCCACCTGGTGCACCCGGACAACCAGGAATGAAAGGAGACCCTGGACCTCTGGGACCACCAGGAATCCCAGGTATGGTAATACCATTAACCTAGATCTTTAATAAAGGGTGAATGAAGAAAATTGATAAAGTGTTTGGAAGCAGATGATAGAACCACAGAAAACACTGAACACGGCCATGTTTTGTACAGCCAGTTTGGGATTGGGCTCGTGTATCCTGATCAGCAGCTAAAAGAGAGCTTAGACTCTCATAAAAACATCTGGACACAGTACAGAGTAGGGAAAACACATGCTATTCTTCGTTTTTATTAAGAGAAAAATGTATTTGTATTGTCTCCTTTGGCAAACATCAGCATTGAGGCTCAATTTTTAAGTGAATGTCTGGCTCTAACTGACTTCTATAAATGTGGACTCTTCTAACAATTTGTACACTGAAGCATTAGGGGAAATGGCTTTAACATCTTTCCAGAATGCTGATATTTGGAAAGTGAACCTAACCCTTCACATAGTCTTAGCACATTGCAATAGATTCATGAATAGGACTCTTGTTCTTTAAGTTTGAATCATATGAGAGATAACAGAGGTATTACTTCCTGGTTTGGTCACTTTGTGGGCATAGTGAATTCTGGAATGTAATACAACAGCACACACTTTCACGTAGTCATGGTTTCATAGGGCCTTTGGGGGGAGTGAGCACACAAACATGCCAGTTAACGCAGGACTAATGGCCTTCCTGGGATGTCTATCTTGGCTGGTGAAACTTCAGAAGTCCCGTGCTTACTGGGATAGGTGGCAGCCTGACCTTTTATTCTAATATGATGGCATATAATACCACAGTGCCTTCTGCCTAGGACCCTGTGGGCCAAGAGGTAAACCAGGCAAGGATGGGAAACCAGGAACCCCGGGACCAGCTGGTGCAAAGGGCGACAAGGGCTCAAAAGGACAGCAAGGTAAACACCCAGCTTGAGCATATGACTGCCAGAAAGAGTGAGTATTCTGGGTTTCCTAGTGAGTTCTACTGTTCTGATTAGGACAAAGGCAAGGTGCCAGAAGTTTACTTGGAAGGAGGAGGAGTCACAAATGACTGGAATGCACTGCTCATTTTGCCCTGGGCAGATGGACTCTTCATTTTTAGTCAAGGCAAAAACCTTTGGCTAAGGACCAATAGAGTACCAGTTACTATCCTATTTTCGGAAAAGCAAATTGTTTTTAATTACCTACAGAAGTGACATTGGCTGACAATTTCTTGTAGGAACAGTAGGACCTGGACCAGCAGTGGTTCTTCAATGACAGGGTACTAAGTGGGAGGATCAGGAGATCAGAAGATGAGAAGATAGAAAATTTGGGATCGGGAGATCTTGTATAAGCTATGTCTTATGCCAGGCAAGCTTATTAAAAAGTAGAGCATCTAATGTAAACCTCTAGGGGAGAGATGGGACATTGTCAGTGGAAAGGTATCATACAGAAGAAGGAAGAGACGGAAGCTAACAAACCAATGCTGGCAAAGAGAACACGAGGTATCTCAGGGGCATCAGGGACTGAGCACAGGGCAGCCTTCAGACTGATAGCCATTGCCCCGGCGAGTGGGAAGAGTTGGGGGTCTCAAGATCCTAAGACACAGTTCCCCAAAGGCCCTGGTCCCAGGCTGTTATGGTTCTGCCAAGCACACGCCCAGTTTTAGAGAGAGAACTGTGTTCCTTCTCCATATGGATGGCAGCAGCATACAAAAGGTGGGGTGAAGCCCTGGCCCCAGGCAAGTACAGACACTGCCAAGCATGTTTCTGGTTTAGAGAACGAGCTGTGTTTTTTCTGTATACATTAGAGCTTCAGGGAATGCTTTGGCTTGGTCTAGCTCTCAACAGTGGGACCTCATGAGTGAGTGTTTTTGCTATTCTGGCTTTGTTTTGCTTTTTAAATACTACTTGGCATGAATAGAACAAAATTTGCTTCCTTATTTAGGACGGCTGTCTATTCACTATACTATTTTTGCATACAAGTCAACAACTCAGGTATACAAAAAAGCCTTTTAAATATAATGTTCTGCTTGGAATATAAGCTATGCATGTCAGTTTGATCACCTGGATCTAAATCTACCTTCTGCAAAAGTCTCAAGGCACCCCTCTGGAAAACATTGAACTGGTGGTAGCTGCCTGAGGTAACAGACTTTGTTTAAAAAAAAAAAAAGCATAACCTCCAAGTATCATTTCCCAACTAGGTTAGACATGTCAACCCAAATATGGTACTGTAATATTAATTGTATTAATTGTATTATTAACAACTAACAAGTAATCGTGGGATTACTTTTGATTTAGTGTTGCTGGGAATCTACATTAGAGGAGGACGACCCATTTGGCTTCGTTCATGATGTGCTTTTGTTAATTTATACACTTATTAATTTATGAATAATAATTAATTTATACACTCTATTAATTTATATACTTAAATGGCCGAGGCTGGATATTATAATGAGGTGAGAGCAAGCACAGGACACTACAATACAAATTGTGTTGGGAACTGATTAGCAAGCAGTCAGCTGCTATGGAGGCCTCATGAGACTGGTAGAAGGATTCAAGCTTAGATCCATGGTGACATGGCATAGCCTCGCTGAGGGCACGTGAGCGTGAAGCCTCGCCTCTGGTTTCTACCCAGATCAGCTAATCCTTTTATAATTGCCATGGAGAAACCAGAAAGCATCTGTTGCGTAAGGTCCGTATTAGTTATTTTTGCATCATCCTCAAAAGGATAAACATTCTCAACTGGGGCAACTTAAGGGAGGAAAGCTTTGTTACCAACAGGAAAGGCCCAGCAGTGACAAGGGCTCAGTGACAAGAGAAGCAGCTTTCACCTCTTGGTGGGTCAGTGAGCCCAGAAAACTAGAATTGCTGGTAGGTAAAATCTTCAAAGGCCGATGACCCCTAGTGACCGCTTCTACCAGCCAGGCCCCGTCTCCTAAGGTCCCATCCACAGCCTTTAAAATTCTGCCCCAAGCCAAGGAAGGACTGAGCATTCAAGGCATAAGCCTCTGGGGAACAGTTTGGTTCAGTCCATAACAGGGCATAGTACAGCCTCTGTGCATTAAAAATAGAGGCTGGGAAAAGCAAAAAAAAAAAAAAAAAAAAAGTGTCTCCCTCCTATGAACTAAAGCCAAGACATATGTGGACTTTTGAGACTCAGAAGAAGAGAGGGAGGGACAGGAAGAAAGGGGAAAGAGGTAACTCATTGAGTATTAGTTAGAAAGTGACCAAAGAGAATCAGCTTCTCCAACTGCACAGAAAAGGCAAAGCATAAATGCCGCCTTGTTTGCATCTCCTACAGATAGAGGAAACAACCCTTGTTAAACTAGAAATCTTTGCCTTGCCAATGGATACAAAACTTTCTTCAAACGTTGCGCCTCTAGAGAAAACCTTCAAAGTTTTACATAATTGTTTTCTGAATTTACCAAAGCTTAGCAATTTTTATTACCTACCTGAACAGCTTTATAAGTTGTAGATACTTTATTTGATTCTAGGCACCCCCATACACACACACTGTAAGCCAAGCAATTTCATTCACTCAGTAAATAATATACAGGAGGCACAACAAATCAAATGCAGGACACTATGCCAGATATCCCAAGGGAAGTCAAAGATGAGGAAATACCTGATCTCATCATCATCATCATCATAATAATAATAATAAAACAAGATGTATCCTGTGATAAACTGGTTGATATTCAATATTTTTCCATTGTATCAGTTATGTTTGTGTCACTGTTATAAAACACCTGATATAAATAATGTATAGGAGGAAAATTTTACTTTGGCTCCTGGATTCGGAGAGTTCAGTCCATGGTTGTTTGGCTCTAGATGTGGATGTGTGATGTAAAAGAGTGCTGGTCACTGTGTGGAGGACAGAAAGCAGGGAAAGCCATATAGAAGGGGCCAGGTACTTCCTACCTCTCACCAGCTTACAATAAAGTCATGATCTACGAACCCATTAAGGAATTAATCCATTCATTAGGACAGAACCCTCATGATCTAATCATCTCTGGAAATGCCTTCACAGACACACCCCAGTATTCCTTACTAGTCTCCTAAGTGGCTCTCAATCTACTTGACAATTAAAATAAAACATCATAGTCATTTTATAGCCCACTCTTCCCTGAGATTCCTTTTTCATATTTGAGGCTTACCAGCCCCATAAACACATTTAAATGAGTACTTTGGGGAACAAGTTTGAGAGTCTGGTCATGTTGCAACCTGTATCATTTGTTTTTCAAAGGCCCACCCGGTCTGGATGGGTTGCCAGGTTTAAAGGGAAAACCTGGTGACAGGGGAACGACGGCCACTGGGACAAGAATGCGAGGCTTCATCTTCACGCGACACAGTCAAACCACAGCCACTCCTTCATGCCCTGAAGGAACACAGCCACTCTACAGTGGGTTTTCTCTTCTTTTTGTACAAGGAAATGAACGCGCCCATGGACAAGACCTTGGTAAGGTTCTAATTTCCAGGCAGCTTATGGTGCGCTGTATAGAATATGTATAGGAAGGGAGCTTCCTCTGAAGGTCACTGCAAACGTCAGCATCTTCTGGTGCATTTGAGAGAGCAGCTATGGTCCAAGGTTTAGTTTTCATCCTGATGTATAAACTGCTAGAGGAAACAGCTGGAGTCAACCATCTATCTTGTGTTAATCCTCAAATTCATCTTTTCAAAAGCCTCTTGGTTATTTGCTATTATGAATATCTAGTAATACTGAAGGAAAGACACTGTCCCAACTGAACAACATCAGGTCCCACATTCTATCCAAGAAGATTAGAAAGATCCACAGAAAGCATTCTTGGTGGGGAGGGTTGGTATGCCCATGTGAGGCTTCGGCTCCCATTCTAATTTTTTCTTTTATTTTGTTTTGGGTATTTTGGGTTTTGGTCCAGGTTTGCCACAGGTTATGTGATAATTAACCTGTTTCTAAATAATGATAGTCAGAGTAACTATAATTTACTGGAAGTGATACTCAGCTTCATGTTTCATTAGGTACTCTGGGCAGCTGCCTGCAGCGATTCACCACAATGCCATTCTTATTCTGCAACATCAATAATGTATGTAACTTTGCATCACGAAATGATTATTCATACTGGCTGTCAACACCAGCCCCGATGCCAATGGACATGGCTCCAATTACTGGCAGGGCTCTTGAACCCTATATTAGCAGGTAAGAACCCATTGCCAGCATTTTACAAGAGGACCAAGTGAATCACTTAACTTGTAAGGAATGCAGGGGTAGGAAGTGGCTGTCATACTATTGGTCTCATGTTACAGATGCACCGTCTGTGAAGGTCCTGCCATGACCATCGCTGTTCACAGTCAAACCACTGCTATCCCTCCATGTCCCCAGGGCTGGGTTTCTCTCTGGAAAGGTTTTTCCTTCGTTATGGTAAGAAGAAAATAAAACCATATCATGTTCCAAGTAATAAATAATGCCTATTGAATTTTGGGATGTGTTGAGAAAATGTGGCCCCCTACCTGCTAATATATGTAAAGTGCTATAGATTCTTGGTGATCTGAAAGTACACTTTAAGAGCAGCATTGAAGCTGGATATCAACTCAGTCGTGTTTGTGTAGCATGCACAATATCTTAGGTTCCATTCTGTGCAGCAGCGCATAGAACTGAGTAATCCCAACGGGCAGGAGGGTCAGGAATTCAAGATCATCCTTTGCTTCATAACAAGTTTGAGGCCAGCTTGGAGCATAAGAAACCTAGCCTTAATAAATAAAAACACTAAAAAGGACGGACAACTTTGATGCTGTTGGTAAGAAATGAAGCACTGAACACAAACCAGCAAGATGACTCAGTGGTTGAAGGCACTGCCACCAAGCCTGGTGACCTGAGTTCAGTCCCTCAGACTGACGTGGTGGAAAGAGAATCAGCTTCCTCAAGTTGTCCTCGGACCTCCATACATTTGCTGTGGCGTACATTTGCGCACACGTGCGAACACACACAATCATACACACAATCACTCACATAAAACAAACAAATAAATAGGTAAATATAATTTAAAAACTTGAAAGACTCCTCAGATTTCCCACAAATCCCTGACTGTAGCAGGCAGGTGAGAAGTTGCTCCCTCTATATCAGAGATGGGATGCCCCTTTACTCTTTTGTCTCATGGCTTCTTTGCCTATGTTGTCTGTAATGCTTATGATAACCAGAGGAATATTTTTAAGCATCTGTGGATTCATAAATAAAATAGAACTATCTTAAAGTATCACATTTATGAAGTGACAAAATGGGCCTTGTACCATGCCCCTCTGATATTCCTGTGTGGAGGAGTCTCTTTTTAAAAGTTCTGGCATTCATGCTAAATTTGGGGTACAGACCAACCATCCACAGTGCTGACTGATCCGTGGGTCACTATTTACACTTGCATATTTATGCTTTGTTATAACATATTAATCCCCCTCTTTACACACAGCTGTCCACTCAATCATTAATTAAGTAAAAACTATTTATTTAACACCAATCATGAGCCCCAACCAGTCTGAATAGTAAGGTTAGCAGGAACCACATTCTTTCATGGAGCTAATATCCCAATGGTAAAGATAGACAATAGGCAAGATGAGTGTCTTCGTCTGTTTTAGTTAGGGTTTTACTGCTGTGAGCAGACACCATGACCAATGCAAGTCTCATAAAGAACAACATTGAATTGGGGCTACCTTACAGGTTCAAAGGTTCAGTCCATTACCATCAAGGCACAAACATGGCAGCATCCAGGCATGCATGGTTCAGGAGGATCTGAGAGTCCTAATCTTCATCTGAAGGCTGCTAGCAGAATACTGACTTCCAGGGAGCTAGGCTGAGGGTCTTAAAGCCCACACCCACAGTTACACATCTATTTCAACAAGGCCACACCTCCCTGGGCCAAGCATATACAAACCATCAAAATGAGGAAACAATGGCAGTAATGGGTCTAGGTGGTAACAAGTGTGTTGAAAGATAAGGTAAGAGACCGGGACAGGAGTCAGGTCACCAAGGGTACCTATAAGCATACACTGGAAGGATAAGAATGAACCCATCAGACCTAGAGGAAGGGATTCCTGGTAGGACCCACAGCTCCCACTTTGCTTTGGATGACTATATATCTCTTCCTAGAAGATGTCCTGGGTGTTACATCTAGATAGATGACATCTGTGTTTTCTTTTCTCTTTTTTTCTTTCTTCTGTTGCTTTATATTACTGCTTCCTACTCATACCAAAAATGTGGAAATCTTGTATTTGAACTCCAATGGGCAGCGTTTTCATTGAGACCTTTTTGTTTAGTTCACAAGTGCAGGCTCTGAGGGTGCTGGACAAGCACTCGCCTCGCCCGGCTCCTGCCTGGAGGAATTCCGAGCCAGTCCATTCATAGAATGCCATGGACGAGGGACATGTAACTACTACTCAAACTCCTACAGTTTCTGGCTGGCTTCACTCAACCCAGAAAGAATGTTCAGGTAACTGTGCAGTGTTGGCCCTAATCTAATGACTCGACTCTAGAACCGCTCAAAGGCTGCCTACATCTACTTTTTATTTGTCCCTCTGTGTGAATGTACTCAATTCTCTTAGACCTAACAATATAATCCTTTCTACCTTCATCCTCCCAGGTTAGAGGTGTTTTGAAGTCAAGAAGTAGAGTCTATTTCTCACTGTGTCAGTAAAAACCAAATGTACACATGATTTTGATCTTGCTAAACACATTCAACACATGTATGGATTTATAGTAAAGTACTGAAAAAAATCATTAGCTGATCTGCTGATCTTAAAGTAATATATCAGAAGACTTAGGAGTATTTAAGGGGAAAGAATAGTTTAGAATGAACTGTAGGCTTCTAGGAAGGCCTATCTTTTATGAATTCTGATGAGACACACTCAAAATATAAAATACTGATAAATGTTTACATATACAAACATACAATCATCTTTTCAGAAATTCTCTTCTACAAAGAGGAATAAACTAAAATCAACTAGAGTGTTAACAAACCCAAAGCAAGTAAGTCTTCTATGTTATCCACAATTCAATGAGGCCTTTCATTTGTGTTTATTTCAGAAAACCTATTCCATCAACTGTGAAAGCTGGAGACTTAGAGACAATCATAAGCCGCTGTCAGGTGTGCATGAAGAAAAGACATTGAAGAAATCAAAGAAACTAGAACCACTTTTTTGATCCTTCTTAAGTAACAAAGTCGTGACTTAGAACATGCATCTATTTAGGTCTTTCTCTCTAACCTTAAAGATGTGGTAGTGCAAAGTTTCACTACACAAGAAAGCATTTCATTCAAGTTAGTCTGTGATGTGGGTCTCTAAATGTTTCAAAGTTCCCTGTGGAAAGGCAACAGCTGTCCACAGAATACACTGAAATCACATTCCAGTTGTAGCCAAAGCACTGACTAAAGGATGATTGGCTGGATCTTGAACTACAAGCTAAGGGAGATCTGGTCCTGTGGATACACAGTGTGTTCCTTGTCTCCCACTCCTGAGGGAAGGAGTGTGTTTCCTTCCACCTCCTTCCTGAGACCTCAGACTTTAGCTAGAGAACTCCTTCTCTGGGGCATGCAGAAATCAAACACACCATGAAAAGAACTGGAGCGTCAGAGCTGTTAACTGGTATAAGGGCTAAGAACACAGGATTAATGAGCCTCATGATGTTCCGGGGCTCACTGAAATATGCTCAAAGCTAGGACCAAAGGAAACTTCCTGAAGGGAATCATAATAGGCTTGGATATAAAGTATAGTTTTGTTTTCTGTTTTGTTGGCTATGTCTATTTGCTTGTTCACTGAGGTCTTTTTTACTATGTCAATAGATCCAAAACAGGTAAAACATTTACCCTTAGGGAACTAATTTTTTACCAGGATGTCATACACATACATTGAAACATTTCTCTTTATTGTTTTCAATGTATTCCCAAGCAACAAGGACACTACTTACTAAATGTGCACTTTATCCCCACTCCTATAAACACTGACCTTAAATAATTTCATCAGAAAAGAATGGTGGTTTATCCATTTTCTGGTTTATCAGACTCAAAACATTTCTCTTCGCTCCAAATAGTTCATAACATGGATTTATAGATTTGTTCCTTTGTTAGTTTTTTTAACTTTTCCTTCAGAAAACACACATGTATCCCATGTTTATATGTTATATATTCTTACCAACCATGTGGAGAGAGACCACTGGGTAAAAACCTTACTGTACTGTACACTGTTGCTGTATGACTTCAAACATGTTATTAAGTATATAGATACATTCCAAAGTTACCTAATTCAGCTTAACGAGTTATGTCCCATGTACTGTACTGGGGGAGTGTGTACAGGGGGTAGTGAGAGAGGCTTGCTTCTGGTCTAACCTCAAAGGCAACACATTTTGTGTGTAAAGACTCTCGTGTATGCAAGACACCCATCCCCCACCCCTTCACCCCCTTCCCTGCACCAAAACCAAAGAGTCTCATATATGGGTGTGGCTCTCCTGGTTGTTTTATTTTTTCCTTTACCACTGTTCTGTATTTCATCATAATTCAGCAGGCCCAATAGAAAGTTTAAAAATAAGAGCACTTATTGCTCTTGCAGAAGTCCCTGGTTCAGTTCCCAGTACCCACACTGGTACTGGTTCACAGTAGCCTGTTCCAGATGATCTGACATCCACTTCTGGTCTCTGTGCCCATGCCAGCCAGAAACACAAAAGTCTTAAAAAATTTTTTGAAATAAGATCTATGCCCAAGCTAAGTTCAAAACCTCTAACTTCTCTTAGGCACCTCAGAGGTCAAAGTCTAAAAAGTATTAAGAAATCAGGAACGTTTTAAAAACCAAATATGTAGCACTTTTTGATGACTCATGGAGGCCAGACATTGTGAGGCAAAGCTTTGAGTATATCTCTTGGTCCACTGAAGTGGACGTGATGGTGCTGATACTTACGTTCAGGCTGGTGCTGTAAACTCAACTGCTTTGTATTGGGAAATGTGACCGACGCGCACAGACAAGGGTTGTCCTTCTTCTTTGACACTCATGTGACTGCTACAAGACATTTTTACACCTGAGCTGAGATGTGCAACGTCTCATTGCAAGAATGTATTTCAGCTAACATTTCTGTTTGAGAAATGTCCTACTGTCCCACATACATTCCAGGAGTGAAAACAAGGGCTTGATCCCCTTGGCCAGTGTGACCCCGAGTTGGAGGAACAGCTGTAGCATTTGGGTGCTTGTCATGAATGCCCATTCTAGAGCATTCTAAACCTGCAAAATTAGAAACTGAAATTAGAAAACAGACATCTGTGTTTTGTTTCATTGAGAAGCATCCCATTGTACAGCCCAAGCTGACCCCCAAATCACCACAATTTTTCCGCCTCAGCCACCCAGAATTTTGTCTTAAAAGTTTTTGTCATCCTCTGGTGCTCTCCACTCACTAGGCACACACCCAAGAAGCTGGCCGTAATCCTTTCACCTTTGCTTTTAAAAACACACTGGTGACTTTAAGGGTAATCTCTTTCACTACCCGACTGGTGCTGACGTCATACAGCTGCCCTTCATTTGCACATAGGTCCCTTTCTTCTCCTGTCCTCTTATCAGTATTTAAGACAGGTAATACTGGACCCCTTAATGCCCAAAGAAGTCATATCAACAGTCAGTCATTTGTACTTCTAAGAGTGAGCAATAAAATACAGCCCGTGCATATTACATCCCAGATGTGTATGAGTAAATTATAAATTTAAAATTCAACTTCATATGTGGCTGGAGAAACGGTTCAGTAGTTAAGAATGCTGGCTTCTCTGCAGGGGATTCAAGTACAATCCCCAATACCCAGGTCAGGCAGCTCAGGACTGCTCGAAGGGATCCATCTGGCCTCCAAGGACACCCACACACAGGTGGCATTCACTACTAGCACAGGCACTGCCACATAAATAAAAATAAATCTTTAAACATTTCTAACTGATTAACAAAACGTTTGTTTCAAATTTGGTGCTTCAACTCTGGAATTTCACAGTGTGCTAAAACAACCAACTTGTCAATTGTTCTTTTTTTGGCAAGATAAAACATTATTAATTTATTTATAAAAGTATTAGAAATGTTTAAATTTGAATTTTATTGCTAATTTTACAAAGATTTTCTATATTTCAAATGTAACTTACTACCACTAAACTTAATTTAATATTTTCTCAGTAACCACTTGAAATTTATTTAAAATATATCGATTATTTTATATTGTTATATCCTGACAAAATTATGATATATTGCAATGTACTAATATTTCTGTAAATATAACTAAAGTTTATTGTTTTGTCAAAATAAAATAAAAGGAACAATTCTATCATATCTTTGGGTTTTTTTTTCATGGGAAGGCATTTATTTTGGACTGTAAAAATAATAGTCACTATAAAAGCAATAGGCAGCCGGGCGGTGGTGGCGCACACCTGTAATCCCAGCACTTGGGAGGCAGAGGCAGGCAGATTTCTGAGTTCGAGGCCAGCCTGGTCTACAGAGTGAGTTCCAGGACAGCCAGGGCTACACAGAGAAACCCTGTCTTGAAACCTTCCTCCCCCCCAAAAAAGCAATAGGCAACTCTGAAATTAAGGCTATCAAAGCTACTCCTGTTTATTATCTGTCTTCACCAAAAATAACCATCAAATTAAGATAGTAAAAGATAACTATTCTGAATCCTGATGCCTTAAAAAGTAATCTTGCCATAAATGAGAAACAGTAACTGAAGAATGTCTGAATTGAAAAGGGGAGACATTTTTGCATATAAAACCCATTAAGGTTTAATTCCTAATGGGAAATGTAAGAAGCAATGGCTAGAAGTCATGCATCAAGATGAAGCTAAACTAAGTGGATGAGATTATTTGGATTTATATATTATGAGGGTATAGAAAAATACAACGGCATTACATCATAAACAGAAATGTCCACTTCAGGGAGAGAAGAAAAGGAAGACCCACCATGAATCTATAATACAGGACACAGGAAGAAATAGTCTTTCGTGTGCATGGGGGGAAGCACCTATCATTAGGTGCTCTGACATTCTGTGAAACACTGTCTTGTTTAATAGACTCACATGATGCCATAAGATAAATGATAAATCTGGGTTACAGAAGAAGACCTGGGTTTGGTAACTGAATTATGGATCTTTATTTAAAAGTCATTTCAAAACTTTGGAAAAAAAGGGCTAGGGACAAAAGAAAAGCAATCTGCAACATTTAAGAAGTGTAAGGGCTAATGGAAACAATAAGACCCTTGATAGGTTATCTCTCCACTGCTGGTGAAATAAACCCATTTAAACCAGATTAGATTCTATTAAAGGCAGGTTTATTGGGAAGCTGCAGGTGGGTGAGTTCACTGGCCCCAAGGACTGAGGCCAAGGAAGTCACCATGGGGAAAGGGATGGGTAAGAGAGAAGAGAAGAAAAGGAGAGAGAGAGGAAGAGGGATGAGGAAGAGGGAGAAGAATGAGGGAGAGGGAGAAAGAAAGGGATGAGGGAGAAGAGGGATGAGGAAGAAGGAGAAAGTGAGGGAGAGGGAGAAAGAAAGGGATGAGGGAGAGGGAGAAGAGGAGGGATGAGGAAGAGGGAAAGGGATGAGGGAGAGAGATGAGGAAAGGGGACAGGGACGAGGAAGAGAGAGAGGGAGAGGGAGAGGAAACATTTAAAAGTCTTGATAATGTGTGGTCTACCCAGGTTAATCCATACTTTCCCCCAAAGGCCCTGACTTGGAATGACAGAATAATGTTATTTAATCTGTCCATAAAGAATAATTATGTCACTATAAAGTAGCAAGACAGGCCAGGCGGTGGTGGCGCACGCCTTTAATCCCAGCACTTGGGAGGCGGAGGCAGGCAGATTTCTGAGTTTGAGGCCAGCCTGGTCTACTGAGTGAGTTCCAGGACAGCCGGAGCTACACAGAGAAACCCTGTCTCGAAAAACCAAAAAAAAAAAAAAAAAAAAAAAAAAAAAAAAAGTAGCAAGACATACCACCCACAGTAGGCCCGTTTGAAATAAAGATTATTTTGAGACAAAGACACTTTAAAAGTGTCTTCCCACATTTTTACAATTTACTACAATGGTCAGCTTCTGATATACATTATAGATCCCAAGAAATTCTTTGGGTCTTCATTTTTCTATATTCCAATATACAAGCAAAAACTACTAATTAAAAGTTGTATTTTATTTATTTATTATATGTAAGTACACTGTCCATGTCTTCAGATACCCCAGAAGAGGGTGTCATGTCTCATCGCAGATGGTTGTGAGCCACCATCTGGTTGCTGGGATTTGAACTCAGGGCCTCTGGAAGAACAGTCAGTGCTCTTAACCGCTGAGCCATCTCTCCAGCTCCTGGATTAAGCTCTGAATACCCAAGACACAATTAACATATCAAATTATTCCCAAGAAGAAGGAAGGAGAGGGCCCTGGTCCTGGAAAGGCTTGATGCAGCTTTGTAGGGGATTACCAGGACAAAGAAATGGGAGGGGGGTGATTGGGGAATGGGCAGAGGGAAGAGGGCTTATGGGATTTATGGGGAGGGGGGAACGGGGAAAGGAGAAATCATTTGGAATGTAAACAAAGAATATAGAAAATAATAATAATGATAATAATAATAATAATAATAATAATAATAATAAGCTGTATGTTTCCCTCCTGTTTACCTGCTGTTTCATGCCAACTTAATCGGGGGCTCACTGAGACCTTAAGAGGGTAAAGGGAAATTTTACTTATCTTATACCAATATTTGGAATGACACACAAGGATGAAATTCAGTAAGCTTGGCACATTATTTTGAAGCAAATAACATTACTGGGGTATCATCTGAGGTTTTGTTTGTTTGGGCTTTTGTTGTTGTTTTGAGACAGGGTTCATTGTGTAATGCTGGCAAGCCTGAAACTTATAGGAATGAGACAAAGATTGGCTTTGGAATATTTTCAAGACTATATCATTTGAGTAAATACTCTTCACAAGGGAGTGAGAAATTTATTCCAGAATCACAGCTCATATCTACATGCTTACGTCTCCCATATAAAATGGCTTGATGGTTCCAAGTGCAGATTCCCCACACTTAAAACTGTCTCTAGATTACATATATTTAAACCAATATAAATATGTTATACTGTACTAGTAGGAAATAACCACAAGGAAAAGTGTATGTTTGATATAGATGATGATACAGGCCTTCCACTCACTACATAGCTGAGGATGGCCTGGAATTTCTGATCCTATAGCTTCTACTTCTCAAGTCCCCAATACTGGGATTTCTAGACTGTGGCACCAGGCTCAACTATAATATGAATATATTGTAAGAAAAAACTTCTTTGACCCTGGTTGATTGACTCCAACAACAGTGGATGAGGAAACAGTGGATGAGGTTGCTAGGTTATGAAAATCGAGACACACAACGTATTTCCTGATTTGGCTTCTGAACTATCCTTGTATGAGCAAGCCTGATTCTTGCTTTCCAGCCTTGTCCTTCCAGAGGGGAGCCGCAAGCTGGCTATTTAGATTTGAAAGAGATTTCTGACCCCTACTATCTTGAAACCCAATTCAGCTTCCCTTTTTCTCGGATTCTTAATTTGTAAGTTTTAGGGAAATCAAAATTAGAGTGCTGAAGAATTACTTGCAATATTTAGTTTTATATGCAAATTTGAGGGGCCATCATAAGAATTTTTATTCAGACCGGGCGGTGGTGGCGCACACCTGTAATCCCAGCACTTGGGAGGCAGAGGCAGGCGGATTTCTGAGTTCGAGGTCAGCCTGGTCTACAGAGTGAGTTCCAGGACAGCCAGGACTACACAGAGAAACCCTGTCTCCAAAAAAAAAAAAAAAAAAAAAAAAAAAAAAAGAATTTTTATTCAGGCGTTCCATTAAAACAGGTTACTAGTTTACCTGTAAGCACGAGGTTCTTAAAGATCACAAAGTCTAGAAGTCCTCTCAACAGGAATCATCTAAGGCCAAGAGTACTTTGCCCATAACAAAAATGGCTCCTCGTCGACGTCTCACGAGCCTTCATGCAACATCCGCCCTTCCCTCGTCACATGACCAGGTACCTACTTCCGCTACGGCTCCTGGAAGGGGCCAGTCCTGGCGGTTCTCGCGTCTGTCCCGGCCCGTCGCGGCCGCTCCGCCGCTTCTTTGCCCGGGCGCCTCGGTGCGCTCGGTCAACGGCCTCTGCGAGCGCTCGCCCGAGCGCCCCGGAGCCGGCGGGCGGCGGCCCTTTCTCCGGGGACTCTCCAGCAGGCCCAGGGTGAGTGCGCTAGTCTCCCCAAACAGGGCTCCCGGCCTAGCGCCGCGGCTGTGACACCCCACCTCCGGGCTGGGCGGAGCGGCCCCCGGCCTTGGCCCGTCCTCAGGGCCCTGCCCTGCAAATATTTGGGGCCGGCTTTCTTCACCTTTTCTACCTTGGCGTCTTGTTCTAAGGAACAAACATCGAATTTCACTCACAAAACGAAAAACGCCTGTTAGTTTGGAGTTAGGAAACGAGAGGAAGTCTGTGAGCTTGGAGCTGGGCTTTTTTGGGCATCTCTTCCTCGGGCCCAAGTACCTCGCAGTGTGACCTTGAGTCCGTTGCGTTTAAAAGTAACTCTTTGTTTTGTGTAAAATCCGTATAACAAGCCTTTGGGAGGCCCGCGGCTGGCCATAGTATCCTTTCTCGCTGGTGGCGTTGCGGGCTATACCCCCGCACCCCACCCCAAGCTGGGGTCCAGGTCCCCTATACCCCCCCGACCTCCATTTGCTAAAGACTTGTCATTGCAAAACAAACAAGCAGACAGTAAAGGAACCAGCGTCGCAGTCCCAACTAGCTCAGCTGCAGGGCGCATTCTCTGGGAAGAGCGGCGCGGTCCCTGAATTGGTAGCGCTCTCTAATTCCAGAAGAATAAAGCTTGTGCCCAGCAACGCTAAGCAGGCCTCCCGCAGGGAGCCAGGAACCGGGAATGCCCTTTTTCCCTGGTGAGAAACATTCGTTTCTCCCTAGGTCGCATTGGCTACTAATGAGATTCCCCAAAGAAAAAACTTTAGGGAAAGTAGGACCCTTGAGCCCTATTTAGTATTCTGAGCATGCAACTAGACTGTTGGGAGGGTGTGTGTGTGTATGTGTGTGTATAGAAGGAGGGGTTGTCTAATTTTTGGTTTCGAGAACTTGTGAATTGAGATAAAGTTTCTTCTGTTACTCTCTCCTTACTGTTGTGACATTTTTGTTGTTAATAGATATGGGATTAGGGTTCTCTGTATTAAGTTTTTGAATTGTTTATAAAATTCTAGATATGAGCCCCCTGCCAAATGTCTACCCAACAAAGATCCTGTAGAATCTCTCCACTCTTAATTTTTACAGAAAGTTTTACTTTATGTGATGCCATTTCCAGTCCTTGCTGGTGTTTCCAGAACTTCTCGGAGCCCTTTGCAGAAAGTCCTTGCCTGTGTATCCTCAAGGTTTTGCCTGTTTTTCTCTAGCAGATTCAGAGTTTCATCGGTTCTTTTATTAGACCTTTGATTCACTTTAACTTAATTTTTTTTTAATCCTTTTGGTTTTGTTGCATATGCTTTATACATACAGCAAGTTTATGGTTCTAAGGTAGTGATTAAAATTTTCCTTAAAAATAGATTTGTATAGCCGGGAGGTGGTGGCGCACGCCTTTAATCCCAGCACTTGGGAGGCAGAGACCAGCGGATTTCTGAGTTCAAGGCCAGCCTGGTCTACAGAGTGAGTTCCAGGACAGCCAGGGCTACACAGGGAAACCCTGTATCGGAAAAAAAAAAAAATAGATTTGTATTTTTTTTTTTTGCATTTTTTGTTTTGTTTTGTTTTTTGTTTTTTCGAGACAGGGTTTCTCTGTATAGCCCTTGCTGTCCTGGAACTCACTCTGTAGACCAGGCTGGCCTTGAACTCAGAAATCTGCCTGCCTCTGCCTCCCCAAGTTCTGGGATTAAAGGCGTGAGCCACCATGGCCCAGCTAGATTTGTATTTTTAAAAATTAAAGCCAACTTAAAGAAGAAATTGAGTATAATGTATGGGAGGGACCCTGATGAAATTGGAAAACATTGCAGACTTTTGGGTGTGGCCTAGAAAGTGGATCTGTGGTATCAGATAGGAGTGGGGGGGGGGGTATTTATCTCAAGCTATACAGCAAGCATGTAATGACAGAAACCATGGGATTAAAACCTTAACCCCAAATTAAGTTTATTTGTTACCAAAGAATACCCAAAGTACCATGGTTTTAGTGAGAAAGAAAGATAATTAGGTCTCATCTGTTTTATTGAAACATAAAATCTAAAAACTGAGGCAGTAGTATTTTGTCTTAATATAGTCCTCATGTTGTGGTAACCAACTATAAGATTATTATTGTTGTTAGTTCATAACTAATTTTGCTATTGTCATGAATCGTAATGTTAATGTAAATATCAGAAAAGTGACCACTATGACAGTCACTCAACAACCATAGGTGTCGAGAACTCAGGTTGAGGGCCACTACCTTACATGGTGACTAGTCTGTTCTATGACATTAAAATTTGGTACTTTTGAAGTTCTTTGTTTATTCTTTTGTTTCTTAGTGTAAAGTTGTATATCTTTGTGGCTTTTTTTTTTTTTTTTAAGATTTTTTTAGCTAAGTCCTTAATGGTATCATCTAGTTTCTCAGTCACTGACTGTTCTTCTCCCTCAGGGATAAAAGTGTCTGTCAATCTAGCACATGCGCATTGGAGCAATTTAAGGAGTTAATATGAAGCACAGAAGCAGATAGTGCCAAATAGCAAGCCTGTTGTTTCACATTTGTAAGTAACATTTTCTCTTTGTCTCTGTTTTCTTAGTCTTTAAGTCATCTGTATGTGTTAGTTCCTTAAAAAAAAAAAAAAAAAAAAAAAGCAGACATTTGGGCAAAAAGAATAAAATAAGCTAGTTGACAGTCCCAGTCCAACTCTGCTTAGCACACTAACAGTCAGCTCTAAGGAGTGTCCTCTAAGGTATAGAGTATGTTTTTTGTTTTTAAGTGGATGATAAAGACATCTCTATTGCTTTAACCTTAGTTTACAGACTAACTCTGTAATTAAGACATTTATACTGCCTTTAGAGCTGGATTGCTCTTGATTTATAATGTGCTTCTCTGGGAATTTAGTGTAATTTGGCCTCCTTTTCAGGAAATCATCACTTACACATCAAATTTTTAGGCAACCTCAAATACGTTTACTTTTACCCTTGTATCTTCTTGGTGATTTTTACAACCTATTGGAGTATGGTTAGAGGGGTTTGCCAGTGGCCACCCTTCTCCCCCGTCTGACATCACATTTAGTTATGTAATGATGGGACTTTCATTTACCCTGATTGCAGACTCATGAAATGGGGACTGTGCTTCAAGCCATCTTTCTGACTTAATGAGGTACCATAGACTGACAGTAGAAACATTTGAAATGTGGTATCTCAAACGAAGCCATTTTAAGTAAATCACTACCTTTATTCATAGTTCTCTTATAAAATGAATTGTTGAAATACTGATTTTTATTCTTTCTTTTTTACAGCTGGAAAAGCAGTGTCCGTGTTGTTATGTACACCTCCAAAAACAGTTGAGATCTGTAGGGAAGTGTTTGTAAAGTAAACATCTGCAGGGTAGCAGTGTCCATAGCTATTGTAGACGTGTATCTGCTCTGTTAAAATGAGTATGAAAACGGGCAGTGAGACATCACTAGGAAGGTCAGTGACGTTTCTTCAGTTGAGCTGGTGTTATAGGTTTGACAGACAATAGCTTAAAAGCCGCTTGCCATTAGCTAACCATACTTTTTTATGCTTTTCTTAGCATATTTTATTTGGGGCAATCATTCTTTCAACTACATCTTCTTGGAGTCATGGATCCTGCTCCAATTTAGAAGCTCACTTAATGCATTTGTACTATTTTTTCCCTCAAAGATATTTGATGCTTCTCAAAACTATGTGTATAAATATGAAATTAAATATGGGTTAAGAATATGAACATTTAACCACTTCAAATGAATGTGTACATTAAGAGCTTGTTGATATAATCTATGTATTTGGTATTCATTGACTCCCAGTCATCAGATTCATGTGCAGTAAGGAGTTTTGATTTGCATTTTGTGATTTTGAGGAGACTCTGCTTTTTTTTTTTTTTTTTTTTTTTAATTAAGCATTAGCGTTATTTACCTTTGGAGTCTGATTTTCATTGCTGAAAGGCTTTATTTCATGCACGATGACAATTTTTGATTGCACTGCTATTAAGTCCAGGCAAGAGTCTTCCACATAATTAGGATTTTTTTCTTTGCAGTTTTAGAGATTGAGCCCAGGGTTTCATGCATGTGAGGCAAGCACTCTCCCTCTGAACTATGCTCTCAGCCTCCCAAGTGGGGATTTTTAATTTTATTTTAGGCATTTTTTAATTATAAGGAGCATGCATATGTGCTTGCAAACAGAGAATGTTTATATGTGTGCATTTATTTGTATTGCAATTGTATAATACTTTAGAAACTGATCGATATCCTCATGGTTTGTTTTCAGATGATAAGTCAGAAGCTTTATGAAGCTTTATGTTGAGAAATGTGGGGTCTTTTTATCTTTTATTTTCCTTCTACTCACAAGTGATGAGAGGGTTCCTTTCGCTCTTTCTGCTGTAGGATGTTCTGACATCACTGCACAGAGGAGACTGACATCAGCACTCAGTTGTTCTGATCTTAACATTTTCCTTCTGTAGGGTGAGTGGGGCGGCATTTCCTTCTCCCACTGCTGCTGAGATGGCAGAAATTAGTCGAATTCAGTATGAAATGGAATACACCGAAGGTATTAGTCAGCGAATGAGGGTCCCGGAAAAATTAAAAGTAGCACCACCGAATGCTGACCTGGAACAAGGGTTCCAAGATGGAGTTCCAAATGCCAGTGTGATAATGCAAGTCCCAGAGAGGATCGTGGTTACAGGTATCTCACACTTGATTCAAAGTCTCCCAATAAATCTTTGTGTTATTTATTGTTATAAACATTTTAGGTTTATCAAAATATTATTGAGAAAGGTATTTTCATAAGTTTTAACAAGTATATATAAGCCCTACAGTCCAATACAGAATGTTGCTGTCAGTCAGAAGGCTTCTTGTAGCCAGGATCACCTTTCTGTTCCTAGACAATAGGTCTGTCCCTCAGAATCTCCAGGACACGAGCCCTGCACTTGACTCCCCTTGACCTGGCTTCTTTTGCTAAGAGTAATTTTTCCTTCTATGTTTTTTTCCTCGCCTGCTGGGCTTTGAAGCTAGAGTCCTGTGCATTCTAGGAAAATGCTGTCCCACTGGGCTCTGTCTGCAGCTCTCTGTAGTCTTCATTCATGAGTCGGGGATTGAGTTTCCCATACTGTCTTTGAAGTTGCCCTGCAGACCTGTCTGTACCTGCCAACCTTCTGCTTCAGCCTTCTGAACTGCTCAGGGTACAGGCCTGCCCCACCAAACCCAGTTTAACTTTTTGCCTTGTTTTTATACTGGACAGAGACTTAGTGCACTCAGGAGGCGCTCGGGACCTTCCCCCACCTCCCCCTCCTGAGTGCTGCAAGTGCAGGCTCTGTTTGCTTACTTGCTTGCCAAGTGTGATGCTTTTTAAGATTATTACATATTCCTGCAAATATTATCTGTTCATTCCAGCTAACTGCTAAATAATAATATCCTGTGTGGGTACATTATCATTGCTTTGTTCATTCACATAATGGACATTTGCGTGGTTTACTTTCTGAGTTTCATAGAATGGAGTGCAGATGACTATTTCTGTACAGACTTTCAGGAGGACAAACACTTTCATGTCTCTAGAGTGAAAGGCTGTCTGATAAGTTACATTGAACTTTTTCAGATGATGACAGATTACAAGTGGTGTGCCATGTTTCTTTCCTATCAGTGACATTTGAGAGTTTTAGTTGCTTTATATCCATTTCCTGCTAACTTATAATTTTAGACATGTGTGCATGTGTTTTTCAGTTTATTTTTTTTTCTGTTACTATGATAAAATACCATGACCAGACTACTTATAAAAGGAACAGTTTAGTTAGACTTATGGTTCCAGAGGGATAAGAAGTCATAGTAAAATATTTGTGAAATACCAAATGTCAAAAAGAAACCGTTGCTGTCAGTAGGTTGTAATACAAATCTAACTGGATTAAAAAACATCATTGTGAAATCACACATACACACACCCTTTTTTCTTTTCTTTTCCTAGGAAATAATGAAGACATTTCATTTTCAAGACCAGCAGATCTTGACCTTATCCAGTCCACTCCCTTTAAACCTCTGGCATTGAAAACACCACCACGAGTGCTCACACTGAGTGAGAGGCCACTAGATTTTCTGGATTTAGAAAGACCAGCTCCAACTCCTCAAAGCGAAGAGGTAAATAGAATTGCCACTGCTTACGTTTGAAAGTTAAAGAGTTCAGGGATTAAGTATACATTAACCTTAGATGATGGAAGATTTCCATATGGCAATTATTAGTTGATTTCACAATTCCCCAAATGGTCCTATGGGTTGGTTGGTTGGTTTTGTTTGTTTGTTTTCCTAATTTAACAGTTATGTGGTGGGAAAATGAAAATCTTAGAGCAAGTATTGCTCCCATTCGTGTAGACTTCCAGGAAGAACAGCTGTAACTGTCACTCCTGCCGTGATGCAGACAGAGCCTCACAGTTTTTGCTGTTTTTGATCTCTGGAGTGTTGAAGATTGAACCAGCACTTGAACTTGCTAGGCAAATGCTCTACTACTATGTTCCTGGGAAAGGAAATTTTGTACTAAGAAATAATGAATGTGTCTTTCTGTTATAAAATCATCTGGCAAACAAAGCCATGAAAGCTGTTTCCTCCTGACACTACCCATTCCTGCTGCTTGATGACAGATGTCCACTGAATTGGTAACATTGATGTCACTATTGGTGTAAATTGGGTGGTAAAATGTATGTAAAAGCTATTAACAGTGGAATTAAAGTCTTGCCAATGCCATTGATTTGAGACAGGTATTGAAGTTTCTGTTTTTGAAGACAATAGGCAGACATACATTTTTATCAAAACTGGCACTCCTCTGTCTGCCTTGATTTTTCCATGTAGTCCTTTCCAAAGAGTAGGCATCATGCCGGTTTTTTAAGTTTAGTTTCTGTTTAGGTAGTTGAAGTAACGTATTCATAGGTGCCAATATGAAAATCCTGAATATTTTCTTATAGAAATGTACTACATTTGAGTGTTAATTATGGTCAAAAATTGCCAAGTAACTTATAATTTTTTTTTTTTTTACTTGCAACCATTTTTTGAGATTCAATATGAGAAACACTGCAAGAAAAAAATAAATAATACTGTGCTCTCTGGAAGTTTTCTATCTGCATAGCCTCAGAAGGACAGTGGGATGAGGTGGTGAGGAGACATCAGTGGACTCTCAATGTGTTTGCTTGCTAATTTTATATCAACTAGACACGGGTTAGAGTCTTCTGAGAGAAGGAAACCCCATTTGAGAAAACGCCTTCATAACTGTCTTAAGATGAGCCACAGGCAAGACTGTAGGCATTTTCTTAATAAATGATTGATGGGGAGGACCCAGCACATTATGGGTGGGACCACTGCTGGACTGATGGTCCTGGGTTCTAAAAATGCAGGCTGAGAAAGCCCTGAGGAACACGTCAGTAAGCAGCACTCCTCCATGGCCTCTACATCATCAGCTCCCGCTTCCAGGCCCCTGCACTGCCTAAGCTCCTGTCCTGACTTCCATCAGTGTTGCTTTTGAAGACCAGCCTTAGTCCGTGGTGATCTGATAGGATGCATGAGATTATTTTAATCTTATATCTGTTGAGGGCTGTTTAGTGACCAATTATGTAGTCAGTTTTGGAGAAGGTACCATGAGGTACCTTCTGAGAAGAAGTTATCTTCTTTTGTTTTAGGATGTTCTATAGATATCTGTTAAATCCATTTGGTCCATAACTTCTGTTAGTTTCAATGTGTCTCTGTTTAGTTTGTGTTTCCATGATCTGTCCATTGATGAGAGTGGGGTATTGAAGTCTCCCACTATTATTGTGTGAGGTGCATTGTGTGCTTTGAGCTTTAGTAGTTTCTTTCATGAATGTGGGTGCCCTTGCATTTGGAGCATAGATGTTCAGAATTGAGAGTTCTTCTTGGTAGATTTTTTCCTTTGCTGAGTATGAAGTGTTCTTCCTTATCCTTTTTGATAACTTTTGGTTAAAAGTTGATTTTATTCAATATTAGAATGACTACTCCAGTTTGTGTCTTGGGACCATTTGCTTGGAAAATTGTTTTCCAGCCTTTTACTCTGAGGTGCATTTCCTGTATGAAGCAAATTACAGGGTCCTGTTTACATATCCAGTCCTTTACTATGTCTTTTTATTAGGGAATTGAGTCCATTGATGTTAAGAGATATTAAGGAAAAGTGATTGTTGCTTCCTGTTATTTTTGTTATTAGAGGTGGAATTATGTTTGTGTGGCTATCTTCTTTTGGGTTTGTTGAAAGAAGATTACTTCTTACTTTTTCTAGGATATAGTTTTCCTCCTTGTTTTGGTGTTTTCCATCTATTATCCTTTGTAGGGCTGGATTTGTGGGAAAGTACTGTGTCCCGACCCGCAGGACAGTCAACAGGGTTCCCGAACCACCTAAGAGAAGGTGAGAGACAAGAGACACGAGAGACAGACAGCAAGACAGTATTCTGATCAAGCTGTCAAATTTTATTTTTTACACAAGGCTTTTTAAAGGGGAACGAGCAGGTGAGGGGAGGGGTGAAAGGGGGCAAGTCATTGTATTCAGGGGAACAATCTTAGGGGACTAGTATCATTTCTCAGGAACAGTTTCTCAGAATTGTCTCTCAGAATCTCAGGGAAGGCCGGGCGGTGGTGGCGCACGCCTGTAATCCCAGCACTCTGGGAGGCAGAGGCAGGTGGATTTCTGAGTTCGAGGCCAGCCTGGTCTACAGAGTGAGTTCCAGGACAGCCAGGGCTACACAGAGAAACCCTGTCTCGAAAAACACCAAATCCAAAAAACAAAACAGAATCTCAGGGAAGGTTGGCATCTACTGTAGGAACTTGGCATTAGAAATTGATCAAGGGGAGGTGAAGTGGAAAGGGGTTGCTATGGTAATCCAAACACAGGTGAGCTTCGTTTGTTCTAGCCCACTCGGGTGAGTTTTGCATGTACTGACCATCTAGCTTACTTGGCTAAACTTTAAGCTAGTACTTTTCCTTCTAAAAGCAGGCTAGAAGAAGCAGGCTAGAAATGGCTGAAAGGAGGTTTTGAGATCTATGCGAGAATGGCTCCTGGCAGTACTATATAAATTGTTTTTGTTATGGAATATCTTGGTTTCTCCATCTATATTAATTGAGAGTTTTGCTGGGTATAGTAGTCTGGGCTGGCATTTGTGTTCTCTTAGGGTCTGTATGACATCTATCTGTCCAGGATCTTCTAGCTTTCATCATCTCTGGTGAGAAGTCTGGTATAATTCTGATAGGTCTGCCTTTATATGTTCTTTGACCTTTTTCCCTTACTGCTTTTAATATTCTTTCTTTGCTTTGTGCATTTGGTGTTTTAACTATTATGTGACAGGAGGAATTGCTTTTCTGATCCAGTCTATTTGGCATTCTGTAGGCTTCTTGTATGTTTATGTGCATCTTTTTTTTTTTTTTTTTTTTAGGTTAGGGGAGTTTTCTTCTATAATTTTATTGAAGATATTTACTGGCCCCTTAAGTTGGGAATCTTCACTCTCTTCTATACCTATTATCTTTAGGTTTGGTCTTATTGTGTCCTGCATTTCTTGGATGTTTTGAGTTAGGAACTTTTTGCCTTTTGCATTTTCTTTGACTGCCATGTCAATGTTTTCTGTGGTATCTTCTGTACCTGAGATTCTCTCTTCAATCTCTTGTATTCTGTTGCTGATGCTTGCATCTATGATTCCTGATCTGTTGTGATTTCTTCATTGTTTCTAGCTCCATTTTTAGATCCTAGATGGTTTTGTTCAATTTCTTCACCTGTTTGGTTTTGGTGTTCTGTAATTCTTTAAGGGATTTTTGTGTTTCCTCTTTAAGGACTTCTAGCTGTTTACCTGTGTTCTCCTTTATTTCTTTAAGGAAGTTATTTATGTCCTTCTTAAAGTCCTCTATCACTATCATGAGATGTGATTTTAAATCAGAGTCTTGCTTTTCTGATGTGTTGGAGTATCCAGGGCTCACTGTGGTGGCAGAACTGACTCTGGTGATGCCAAGTAGCCTTGGTGTCTGTGGCTTTTGTTTTTGTCCTTGCCTCTCTCCACATCTCTGGTGTTAGCCGGTCTTGCTGAGGCTTGTCTCTCCTGCAAGCCTGTGTGTCAGAACTCCTGGGAGGCCAGTTCTCTCCTGGAGGAATTTGGGTATGGAGAGCTTTGTCACAGGGTCAGCTACAGGGTGCAGACAAAAACCAGGAGGATCCTGTCCCCCGCTGTTCCTAGGTTCCTGTATCCTGGTGACTCTGGGAGGGTCCCTCTTGGGCCAGGAATTTGAACAGAAGTGGTAGTCTTACCTGTGCTCACAGGTGCCAGCACTCCAGGGAGACCAGCTCTCTCCTGACACTACTTGGGTATGTAGCCCTGTGGCACAGGAGGATCAGCTCTGGGCTCAGAGGGTCATTATTCCTTAAACAGTAAAGTGTCATTCCTATTTATACACCATTTACATCCTTATATACCAATAGTATATACCATAAGTATAAAGATGTAGAGAAAGATATGCAAAATATGATACCATTCTGTGTAAGGTACTCAATGAGCATCCCATAATTAACTGTATCCTGAAAAAGTTTTCTATAGATTTCTATAGTCTTCTATAGTTTTTTTCTATAGTTTTCTATAGAGAGGAAAGGACAGTTTTACTAACCAAGATTGATATTTCCTTGAAAAGAAACTAGAATAGGTCTTATTTCGAAGCAGACACTCCTAGTTTATGACCATTATAATGAGTATAGGACCTGTGGCTATGGGCCGCTTAGTAAAGATCTTGCTGTGCGGTACAGGGAGAAAATTAACAAGTCTTACCTGCCCACCACGAACAGGCTTTGCTTCTGGGTTTGCTTTTCTTAGCTCCTTACAGTTTTGTGAGTACCCTTGGATGGGGTCTTTTGTGGTTTTTATTTATAATAGCCTGTATGCTATTTAATCCCTTTCCTTCCCTTGGCCTTGTACCTTAACAGATCCGAGCAGTTGGCAGGCTAAAAAGAGAGCGTTCTATGAGTGAAAATGCTGTTCGCCAGAATGGACAGTTGGTCAGAAACGATTCCATGTGAGTAGAACCTGGCTTTGTATCACTATAGATTTTCTTCTCTATCTTGTCTGCACATATCTCTTCTGAATAATTCTCATAGTATGTAAAATGTGGTTTACAGTGCTGGAAACACTTTGTACTTGTACTTTCTATAGTCATAAAATCTGGCAATTTTGTTCATTGTGAGAGTTTTTCAGTCTTGTGTTTCTCTTCTGTGTGTCTGGCACTTTAATGTAAAGTCAATATTCTTTCTCATTCACTTTTGGGCAGTTTTCATGAATTCATTAGAAACTCTTTGTGATGTCAAACATCATGTTAGCTTCTCTGGGAATTCAAAAACATCAGGAGATGACAGTCTCCTTTGAAAGTTTACAAAGTAATGAACTACCGTTCTTACAGGGTACCATATTAAGCTGTAGTTAAACCTGGCTGTAGAGTACAGCGGTGCAGAGTGGGCTCTTATGGCAGCAGGGCGTGAATACTTGGAGTTGCTTTGAAAGAAGTCTAAGGAGCACATTCACTGGCATCTGTAACCAATCAATGAGGGTATATCTCAATTGTAAATTTTTGCTTGCTTTATTGAAACTCCATTCTCTTATGTTGGGTGCAAGGGAAATCTGGGAGGGCTTTGATTGCAAGGAGAGTCTCTCACAGCTGCAGTTATTCTCAACAATCACACAGGAAGAAATTGGCTTAAAATAAATATATGTCTCCTCCATGAAAGACTGTCTGAAAGGCTCCACCATTATTAACCTGATTTTTTTTTAAATGATTGAATATGTTTTCCTAAGGTTTCTAGATGCCAGATGTCAACAAACATGAAACTCAGTTTTCTAAAACTGTTTCCAGACAAACAGTAAAAAGACTCCACAATATAGTTATGGTTAATGTGGGTAAAATACAGTTCTAATTCAATATTTTCTACTTGTAATGTGCAGTTTGTAAGGCCACAGAATCTTCTAGTAGGCTGTCCTGCTGTTTAAGTTGTGACTTGCTATTTAGGCCCATAATTGACCTTTTGTATTATTAAAACAAAAGCATGGTTATTTCAGTATTGTATCACATTTTCACAAAGTAGATTGTATTGATGGCTGAGTCTGGATGGAGGTAACAGAAAAGTTTGTGTTAAGTTCTTAATACCAGAGGTCAATGAACACGTGATTTTCTTTTTTCTTTTAAATTGCCTTCATGGTGGTTTCTAGATGTCTAATAAGAAAGAGCTTGATATTAATAAAGGTTTACCCATTTTTCTCCTACCATTGTTAATTTTATAATTTAATAATTGCATTTCTCTTTAACGCTTTCTGATGTTTAGACTGGTTATGGACCACTATGCATGAACTGTTTGTTGTCTGCCTCCACTCTAGTTTATTCCACAGCTCAAGAAGAGAAGTGCGGACGAGCAGAGACATGAGCCTTTGTTTTCTTAATTCCTTTAAAGAGGCAATGAGGTTGATTGTTGTCACTCGTTGGCACAAAAATGAATCGTGACAGTAGAATCGTGTAGCGTTTTATTTGTTATAAAAAAAAAAGCTGAATATGTAAAAGAAGCATAATTATTATTTAAGGTGGCACAGATCAGATTCTGCCCCAAGAAATAAAATTTCAAGGTTCCAGTCATCGATTTCTGCACCGGAGTACACGTAAGATTTTATCTGCTCTGCTTTTCCCAAGTAGGGTTGCTTTAATTCTGCAGGCTTATGTTAATACTAATCTGTGTTACCTGTAACTGACATATAATACCCTAACAGTCTGTCCTAGTACTTCTTCAGGATTTCTCAAACTGTCAGTATATACTTTATTAAATGGGGCTGGTGGAGCAACTAAAGTTTTATATGGTTTGGGATAGAGATGAAAGGAAAATGAAATTATTTCTGCACACAAAGACCAAATCCTTTTTCATTTTCTGTATTTTGCTTTGGTTGGCCTCTGGGTTCTTTGCAGATTACACTTAGCAAGGGTCAGCAATCCAGATCTTGTTTTTACATTCAGCATTTTTTCTTGTTTAATTTTAATCCAGAGAAAATGGAGTTGTATATGTGGTTTGTCATTGAAGTTGATTTTGTTTTGTTTTGTTTTGTTTTGTTTTGTTTTGTTTTGTTTTGTTTCCCTGTAGAAAATTATGTTTGGAGCCATCTTCTGAGATCACTAAACCTTTGTTTTCTATAGATATAGATACTGCAAACAGAGTATGAAAATGACTGCCCACTCCTGACAGTGGGACATTTTGGCATGACGTGTAAACATTGAAGCAGCATATGCCAGCCTCTGGGCTCAGCACTCAGCCTGCACAGCACACTCGTGCACATGAACAGGGAGTGCTGTTCCCACACAGCGAGAAACCACAAGTGGCCAGTGACTCCTGTCTTACTCTGGTCTGTTACTGTGCTACTAGGACTCAATAAATTGCCTCAGTCGTAGGATAGCAAGTTACAGTTCTCTCTAATATTTAGGGTCCCAGGGAGGCCAAGTGTGGTAAACACACATTTAATCCAGCAGAGAAAAGTAGATTTCTTGAAGGCCAACCTTGATATGCATAGCTCGTTTCAGGTTAGCCAGGATTGTATGCTGAGACGTTGTCTCAGGGGAAAATGTACATAAATACATAAATGTCCCTGAGAAATAGTTTGTTTTTCAATGTTTTTTGGCTTTTTGTTTTGTTTGTTTACTGCTTTTTCAAAGGCTAGTTCTCAGCAAAAGCATTAAGCTCACAGTTTGAGAACCATCATTCTGATGGAGCCTGGGGAGAGAGCTCTCCTCCCTTAACTTTTCTCTTAGCTTGTGCCAGTCACTGTTTGTCATTGCGTTCTGACTGTGACTAGCCATTGTTTACTTACCCCTTATGTGGAGGAGTCTGAGCATGAGGGGGAACTGTTACTAATGCAGCGCCGTGGGAAGCGTGAGTGCCTCTGCAGAAGGGGTTAAACTATTTAGAAACTAAACCTGACAGTTTGCTCTTTTATAACAGTTTTTATCAGTGCCTTTTTATTGTTATGTATATGACCATCTCTAATTAAACACCTGCTCTCATAATGCCTTGTACTATGTTTTTATATTTTACAGTAGTTGACTTGTCCAAGTTAAACAATAGAAACAAGTAACTAACTAAGCCTTGGCTTGGTAGGGAAAAGACAGAGGAGAAATCCCAGACTCTTCTCCTCCCACTGTTGACTTCTGTTAGAAGTCTGCTTACAATTGTTTTTCTTTTCTTTTCTTTTTTTTTCTTTTTTTTTTTTTTTTTGGTTTTGGTTTTGGTTTTTTGGTTTTTTGGTTTTTTTGGTTTTTTGGTTTTTTGGTTTTTTTGGTTTCCTGGCTGTCCTGTAACTCACTTGTAGACCAGGCTGGCCTCAAACTCAGAAATCCGCCTGCCTCTGCCTCCCAAGTTCTGGGATTAAAGGCATGCGCCACCACCGGCCTGTTGGTTTTTTTAATGAAATTTTTTGGGTAAAATGTATACAGGAGTACTAAAGTTGCTAAATTATTTTCCCAATTTAGATAAAAATTACTAAATTATTATCTCTAATTAAGATAATTTTGTCACCTTACAATATAATTAATCAGCTTACAGGTAACCCTGTTCTATTTTTGCTGTATCTAGAGTACTGCTGTGTTGATGAAAGATAAGTTAAGTTTCTTACCAATCTTTGAAACTTTAATTTTTTTATTTGATCAAATATCTTTAATAGTATTGATACTGATAATGACTTGTCATGATCTGGGGGCGGTAGCTCAGTAGAAGAAGAGCTTGCTTGGCATGTATAGTCCCCTGGGTTTTACCCCTGGCTCTGGGGGAAATTTTTTGCAGGACTTAATGTCATTCTTTAGTATTTTACATAAATATTTCTATTAAGTTAAAGGTTAAGGATCATAGAAGTTTTTTTTGTTTATGACTGAATCAACATTTCATATCATCATAGAATCTTAGAATTTGAAGAGATACGTACATTTTTTAATTTTTTTATTTATTGATTTTCCTGATATGCATTAAAATTCATCATTAGAAATATAATGAGTACCTGTATAACCTTCTGTTCATTCTATCTTGAGCATTCTTTGCCATTTATCTGAAGCTAGTTTATGTTTATTTTATAAGATGACCACTTCATTTCCTGTGTGTGCTTTGAGATTGTCTCCTTCATTTCTTGCTTTTTCTTTTCCTCCCCCTTAAGTCCCTTCCACCTGCTCACCTCACATGTGCTGAGGTCCTCAGCCTACTTTTTTAATTGAATAGTAAATAACTTTTTTCTATTTTAATGGACAAAAATCCATTAAACTTTAGTATAAATTCAGAATCGATCCATTGATTTTTGTTGCTTTATGATTCAAAATACTAAAAATGAATAATTTGCTCATTATATAACTAGGTTACTTGTTAATGTGATATATAAAAATGTTCTTTGTTAACCCTAATCAAAGAAACAGTACTAATTTAAAACTTGCTTAATGAAATTTAGCCAGTTTTGCTGGTAGCCTTAATAAAAAGTGTATTTTTCCCAAACCTGTAACCCAGTAGAGGTGATGTGCATTGGAATTTCCTTCCTCCTTTACTGCAGTTTTGGTCTCTTTCCATCTTTGTCAGCCTATCTGTCCCTTTGTTTCAGCTCCAGAGGAGAAGGGTGACTTGACTAGGGGCTTGTCCCCCGTGAGCCTCACCTCACCACCTCATCCCACTCCCAGCATCTCCAGGATGCTCGACCTAGAACTTAGGTTTACAGTCCTACCCCTGGTAACAGATCGCAAGCATGAGCTCAGCCTGGCTTCTCACACAGAGACGCTTCAGGTCTTCATTGTTGTCTCTAAAGGATGTGTAAGTGCAGGCCGCACTGACTGCACTCCAGCCACTCTGTTTTCACTGCTGTTCTTGGTCTCCCGCCCCCCAGCTATTTTATTTAGGGTATTTATTACAGAATTTGCCAACCCTATGGATCATATTATACACTAACTTTATATATATATATATATATATATATATATATATATATATGATTTTACATTGATGTGTGTGCATGTATGTATGGAAAGCGCGCGCACACACAAACACACACACATACATACACACACACACACACACACACATACATACATATGTTCCAGAAGATTTCCGGTTTCTAAACTGATATCTAAAAACTTTAGTTTATCTTGACATTATTAGGCTTTATTTTACAATTTCTGTATGTGCCAAGATTTGGCTTAGATTTTTCTCTTCCAAGTAGTCTTTGGAAAGCACAGTTTTTATATTTATTGTACCTTTCTCTTTAGATCATGAAGACACTAAAAATTACTCATAAAGATAGAGATTTTGTTTCATTTTTGAAACTGAGGCTATTAATTGACAGTAACTATCCTTTCAAAAAAAATTTCTATTTTTAAAATTTTTAGTTTCCAGACTAGTGTGTGTTGGGGGAAAATATTACATAGAAGATTTTTCATGTATATAGCTGTTCATCAAGGTTTTGCTTTTTTCTTTTAAATATTTTACACAGAAAGTAAGATTAGTCTAGCTATGGTAGTTGGTCCATGCTTTTAGTTCCTACTGAAGAAGAGGCAGGTAGATCTCTGTGAGTTTGAGGCCAGCCAGGATTACATAATGAGACCCTGACTCAAAAGCAAAACAAAAATTTAAAACTATTAGCCTCGTGCTTTGCTCCTCGTAACTGTCATGGTCTTCTTTCTGTAATAAGGACACGTCTCACATTCATGTGCCAGCTAATGTCTCAGGCTTCAGTATTGAACAGCTCCCTAAAGATACCAACTCAGGTGCCAAGAATCCAGGCCAGAACCATACAGACAGCTTCATCTAAATGTGGTCAGTGCAGCAAAAGAACGTGTGGGTCTCAGCTCTTACATGAAGGAATAATTCGATTATTGTCACTCAAAAGCCAAGAAATAGGTCTCATCTGCCACTGTGATAACTCACGTGCCCTTGTCTTCCTTCACTGTATTCTCAGACCTGGGAAGTCTCATGTTTCAGAAATTTATTTAAACAGTCAAAATATAACTACAGTTTTCTGAGGTTTTAGTTTATCATCTAATTCATTTCTCATAAACTCAGCTTGCCTCGTTGTCTTTGTGAAGTATTTGAAATGGTGTCTTTATGGAATCTTACTGGATTCACGTGTTTAGATGTTGATATTTACATAACAGACTTCACTGTGTCCTCCGTAAGTCATGTCATTCGAAGGCGTTTGCTTTACTGAGTTGCCGTGTACGTATAACACTGACTAAACAATGCCTCCTCTCTCCACACCAAGCCCTGAGCACACTCATTGCTGCATTCTTTCCCTCCACGTTGTTCCTTCTGCTCAGATTGAAACGTAGAATTTCATACCCACAAGTGTTACGACATAGCTGCTTTAAAAACAGGATTGTTAACATCTTGTGTCTGACTGTTCTCTTGGGATAGATTGTATGGGAAATGTGGGCAAGAGAAGAGATGACAACTGCTCTGCTGACGCTTCATGAGATCTGACTTGAGTGTTTCTCTCTTCATTTGCTGTGCTGATGTGAACAGTGTGACACCATCACCACCACAGGCGCGGGTCTGTCCTCCCCATATGCTACCTGAAGATGGAGCTAATCTTTCCTCTGCCCGTGGCATTTTGTCGCTTATCCAGTCTTCTACCCGTAGGGCTTACCAGCAGATCTTGGATGTGCTGGATGAAAACCGCAGGTGATTGGTCAGCAGTGGCCTTGCCACTTTGTTGCACAATGTTTGGCTCCTTATTTAGTGGACTGTGGTGTTGTCTTTTTTCTTTGCTCCTTTTAGTCTCTAAGATGCAATGGTTTGAAATGGCTTGCTTGCTTTCTTTTAATTTGAAATTATTGTCCAAAATTCACATTTCACAAGATTATAGCTATCCCTCCGTTGTGGCATATACTTAGTCTGTACATAGGAAATGTAACAACTTTTTTCAAAGGCTTTGCTGACCTATTTAAAGTGCTAGGTTCCACTTGGAAATATGTTAAAGGGACTGCTAGACTGAATGTGGCGTCTGCAACTGAAGCATACTACTTCTCTTCAGTCTTAATTTAACAACCTATACTAATGATAGGAGTGAACTAATCAAGCAGGTAGACAATGTCGCAGTAGCTCCCGATATACTTTCCTGTCCGCTATGAGAAATTCTGTGTTCTATTACCATTTTTGGATAATTCTGGTGTTTTTTAGTATATTCATAGATAATGCCTCACTTTTGGACATCTTCTATCATTAGAGTTACACTTTAGCTTGTTTAAACAAGCGCTTTTTTTTCCCCAATCACTTAAAATACTTTTGTCATTTTCTTCATTACCTTACAGTGTTTTAAAAAGAGAGTCCCAGAGCTTTGTTGAAATCCTGTGGGAAAGTCAAATAGCTTCACTGCAACTCTACACATTGGTCAGTGGCTGTGAACATCAGGGCTTCAAGTTTTGTTTTCTTCTGATTAGACTGTTAGTGTTTGAATTTTCAAGAAATCCCAATAATTCTTAGCTTGGTGTGTCTCTGGCTTACTCGGAACAAATGTGTCCTTGTGCCTGTAGTCATGACAGACCCAGCTCTTTCCCTGCACACGGGTGTCTGGACTACTCACGCTGTGGACTCCAGGGCCGTCTCTGGCTCCCTCAGTGACCGTAAGACTGTATATTTGGGCCATTAAACATCACACTATAGTGAGAAAGGCTTTGAGGCCTGTGGAATATTAAATAATGGACATGTTTATGTATGTATGCATGCATGCATGCATACATATACTTTTGTAGTTGTGGTTTGTTTCTTTTCCTCCAAGAGCTTAGAGTCCCATTTTTGCTCTTTGAAGCTTCATGAAATGGTAAGCAGGAGCAGAGTTCAGAAGAAGCAGTGCAAATATAGGGAATCTCTCGGAATCATTCTTGACCCCTCCACTAAACAGCTAATACGTGTCGGCCTTAAGCACATAGACTATATCCTTCTCTGGGCCTCCTTTCCTGTTAGGAAGATGAGATGGAGATTATACTTGGCTGATTAGATTCTTGTGACAAGTCTTCTGCCCTTCACTATTATTCTAGATGTGGGCTGATGTTCCAGATTGTTTTCTTGGTATAGTAGGAAATCCTTGGAGGTAATGAGCAGAAAGCACCTGGCCCTAGGAGTGAAAATGTTAAAGACTGTTTCCACCTTTCTCTTTCAAACAGGTTTTTTTTTTCCACCAGATATCTTCTTTAACTTTTTTGTTATGGTCACTCCTTAGGGGAGAGATCATGTCCGATGCTATTGTAGTGAAGACATCTGAAGGAGAAATCAGTTTCCACATGCTCTGTAGGTGAAATCGTGGGTAGATGACAGTCACGGTTCATTGTTACTGGTCTACCTCCTGCTAGCACATCCATGGCTTAGATGCAGCGATGTGGAACTTGAAGAAGTGTAATTTTTGTTATTGTTGTTACTGTTTTTTTTCTGTACGGTGGGTAAAAAGTTGTCTAAAGTTCAAGCATTCACCACAATATAAAAATTGTATGTGCCGGGCAGTGGTGACGCACGCCTGTAATCCCAGCACCTGGGAGGAAGAGGCAGGTGGATTTCTGAGTTCGAGGACAGCCAGGGCTACACAGAGAAACCCTGTCTTGGGGGACAGAGGAGGACCTAAAGAAACAAACAAATAAATAAATAAGATGTGTATGCTTTTACTATGAAAAACTATTTGGAACACTAGGTGGATTTTTTTTATTTTACATTTTAGTATCTTAATGACTTCAAATTTATCATATTAACCCAAATAAACTTTCTGAAATCGAAGAAAGAGCTGAGTATAGTGGCTCAAAACTTACACCCAACACTTGGGAATCTGAGACAGGAGACTTGCTTTGAGCTCAAAGCCAACCTGGAGTATAGAGTAAAACTTTGACTCAAAAAAGCGAAGAGGAACTGGACATGGTGTACATGCCTTTACTCCCAGCAGCACTCAAGAGAAAGAATCACAATGTTCCAGGCCACCCAGGGCACGTGGTTTCTAGACAGTCCATGACCTTGGATTCCAAGAGTGAGGGTCTTCTTGTCCTGGCCAGTGCTGTCATTACTGAAAGAGTTTGGGTTTTGTTTTGTTTGTTTTAATTGTACAAAGTTTTATCAGAATTTTAAATACCAAATCAGTTTTTGTTTTTACTATGGAAAAGTTTGACCTGATTTTTCAAAGAAATTGGAATGTGAAATTTGGATAATGTTCTTGCATGACTATGAAATAATACTGCTTATACAGTGTTCAGCGCTTTTATGTTCTTTGCTGTTCATCTTTTTTTCTTTTCTGTTTTATTGCTCTTGGCTATCATGCTAATGCAATATCTTTGCACTTGGGGACTGCACATTATTACAGCGAGTTTAAACCAAAACTATTTGTCAGAAAAAGCAAGAGTTTTCTGTTTGTTTTTTATTGTAAAATGATGCATATTCCTTGTTTCTCAGCATAAGAACAACTTTTAGTGTGTAAGTCAAGGAACACTGTACACTGCAGTAGATTTTCTGTTTTTCCGGTGAACTTGGTGTAGGTAGTCTAAACAGTTAGGCATAAAAACCAAATGACTTCTAGGTGTTGTTACAAACCTCATACATGTAAGTTAGTGCTCTACATTAAGAAAACTGGTCAAGAAAACACCAGGAAGGAGTACCAGGCGTCCTTTGCCCAGTTGGCGGCAGTGAAGCACTGTTAAGATATGTCCTTTGCTGGGCAGAAATTGCCCATCTCTTCTATAGTTGTTAGAGCCACACATATCCCCAGTGTAAAATACCAACATCTTCTAAAGATGCTTAGTCTGTTACATGTAAGACATTTTTAAGCGTTAATATATAAGTTTTGCAGAAACTATTTGGAGGGTGGCTTGATTATTTTTTAGTTTTTCATTAGCAAGTTATATTAGTTTTTTAATGAGTGGAGTAAGAAACCAGTGTGTGAATGATTTATATTTTTGGTAAATACCCATAAAATTTGTAACATGGAATACTACAGTTCATACAGTATCTGTCATAACTTCTTCTTAGAAATGTTTAATTCTTGATCCTCCAATCAGCCTGTTTAATTACTATAATAGTTCATAATTTTGTATAAAATAAGTGCATTCTTTTAACTTAGACCATTTACTTACTTAGAAATGTCAGTATACAATTAATATGAAAATTGGATAGCCTTAGATTTTCTTCCCTTTTGTGATTCAAATTATAAAATACACTATTGAATTATTTCTTTTAACATTAAATCACTCTTATGGTAGAAACTGGTGCTTAAATGAAGTTTCTAATTTTTCCAAATACCTGTCTAATTTACTTTTATATTATATGTATCAATTGCCAGTGTGAGAAGACAAAATGAGATACGTTATGAAAGGTAACTGTATTGTTTTCTCGCTCTGCATTTGTAAAGGAAATCTCTGTGGTGGAGTATAGTCAATATGGCAGGTCTTTTTGGCCCTATTAACGTACACTTTAAAAAAACTAGAAACACACAGGAATGACTTCATTTCATTGGCCATTCTCATATTTTTGTAACTTAAGTAACTACAGTGTATAGTTTTCCTTATTTCACAAACTAAACGTTAGTAAGACTTTAAAACCTATCTGAAAAATATGCAATCATCCGTGTTCTATAGCAAGCAGAATCAGCCGAACCTTCCTCCCCCTCAGGTCTCTTAATCCCTTATATTCTGGGCTCCACAAATATCCCAAAGTACTGGTAGTCACTTTAGAGCATAGAGAAACTCAATGTTAAGTTTTTCCTCTATTAACTGAGTTTGTTTGTTTTAAAGGCACTTTAGAATTGTAGATCAGTTGAAGTGCTTGGTTAGTGGTGAAGAGGCCCCAGCTTTGATCCCCATCACCACAGGAAGTAGGGCATAGAGGCAGGAGGATCAGAAGTACCAGAGTCTTCCTCAGTTCCACAGAACTTGGGACCAAACTGTGTTTAATTTGACCTTGTGTCAAAAATAAAAAGAAAGAAAGAAAGGAAAGGATTAAAAACAGAAAGGAAAATAGTAGTTTATATTCTACAGCTGTAACTACTTCAGAAAAAGACAGAAATGTTTCTAGACCCTGTGATGATTGTCATTATACTTAGATTGAGGCAAACCTGATCAGGTACTTAGAGAATGTCCCTGATACATGGACCGTCTCATCTTTCTGATTAGTAAACACTGATATTTTAAGTGCAGTTAGCTGGTGACGATTTAGAATCTGTTTCTTGATTTTAGCACATTTAATTGGAAGGGTTCCAGCTGGCCCAGGTCACGAGCTGATGGTTCTCTCACAGCCGTGCATGTATTGAGACGAAATGACGAGCCCCACAAAGTTTTCCAGTGCACCTTGGTCTCATGCAGCAGCCCTGTATGCCGCTCGTGGTTGTCTCAGGCTCCTCTCCCTCACAGACTGACTGCACGTCTGTAGTCTCCCATCTGCTCTCAGCTCAGTGCTGGGATGAGACACAGCTGCATTAAGGCATAAAGCTTATCTGACTAATCAGACGAATGAAGCTAGAGGGACGGGATTGTGGGCAGTGGCTATCCCTTTAAATGCCCAGTTTATATTTACGAGCAACCATGATCATGCAGGTGCTACTAACAGGTTCTGGATATGCCTTTAAAGTTGCTAGTGGTTTTATTTTCCAATTGGAAAAGAGGAATTATACTTTTTAAATAGCACCATATAGAATTATATGTTGGTGCTATTTTGTCATGTTTTTCTCTCTTTTTAAAATTATGGAGTGTTAAAATTATTTAAAATGGGGAGGACATATGAAGCAAGGATTTTCAAAGCATTTGAGGGATATTATATTGTACATACAATATAATCCTATCTGACATTTATTTGTCTTGTTTTTGCTTTATTTTTGTACTTCTCTGTTTCCTGATTCTGTCTTGTGTCTTCTGCAAAAACCTGCCCTAGACCTGTGTTGCGTGGTGGGTCAGCTGCCGCCACTTCTAATCCTCATCATGACAACGTCAGGTAACTTGGAGACTGTGCTTACCAAAGAACATGCAGACTTGATGGAGCTTGTATTGTGCAGGACGTCATGATGCATGCCATAGCTGGGGTTATATGTATGTATACAGCTTAGGCCTCTGTAGCTTTCTTTTAGGAGAAATGTTGTGCTTTGCTAAGAACAGGGATGATAATAATTCTTGACATTAGTCCACCAAGGTATGAAAATGTTGTATGATAATAAAAATTATGGTTGGGTATTTTGGCCCATGCCTTTAATTCTAGCACTGAAGAAACAGAGACAGGTTTTCTAAGATTTTTGAGGCCAGCCTGATCTACATAGTGAGAACCTGTCTCAATACCCCCCTTCCAAAATTATGCAGTGGTGTAATAAGAACATCCAGTGTACTTTATAGCAGTATTTTAGTTGCTTTATAGAGGATCATGCTAAAAAAGAAAGCATAGAATCTTAAATCTTGTTTTATGTCCATTAACTATTTTTATCATCTGTTGGTTTGAGCCTTTGCTCTTGTATTTGCCTTTCCATACTATCAGATGTGCTTAGCCTGAGTCCTATGCAGGGACGAGGAACAGCACGTATACGTGTGCGCTCGGGCAGAACCTTCAGGGAGTCCCCCTGCCTTCTGCATGGCACACACTCCTGATGAGAGGCTGCCACTCTAGCCTCTGAAGCCAGCTCTAAGAAGAGTTGTGCTAACTGTCTAGTGGGCTTTAAATTGGCAGCCTTCTTTCTCTTCTTCAGAAGAGGCAGACACGCTCTTAAGTAAGAGAGGGGGAGCCATCTGTTTCATGTTACTCTCATCCATGATGCATCGGTGGCCCCTGAACACTGCTTACTTGTCTCTTGCATCTTCATGTAGTCCACACTAGTGGACTTGATAGGGTTTTTTTAATCCCTTTAATTTTCTGTGAAGTTGTTTGTAGTGAGTGATATGATAGCATTTGTTAGAGTTTTTAGTTCTGCAAGATAGAGTTTTTGTTTAAAATAATTTCATATTTTTTGTTCTAAATTGATGATAAAATCTTGTCATATATGTATATGACAAGTGAAGATTATCTTCAGATTTCTAAAACTTTGGATGATTCAGTATTTAAGTGGTAATTTTTTTATGTATGCTTTTTTCTTTGTTAAGCTAGTTCTCTGTGCATGTATGTGTTGCTGTGTGTGACCATCCCTGTTCCTTTCCCTTTGCATATGATATGGCAGGTGGGGTTGCCTATGTGGGTATAAGTGCATAGACATGAAAATACAAAAGTCAGCCTTTGTATTCCTCAAGTGTTGGCCACCTTGGTTTTTGAGACAGTCTCTCACTTTGCTTGGAACTTGCTGATTGCTCTAAGTCGACTTGTCAGCAAGCCACAGGAATCCTCCTGTCTCCGCCTCCCCGGTACTGGGATTCCAGGAATGCTCCACCATGCCCAGCTTTTCTGTTTTTAACCTGGATTCTGGGGATTACACTCAGGTGCTCCCCTTTGCACGGTGAGATCACCCCAGAGGCTTCCGTTCACCTTGGAGGCAATTGCTGGTGTTCTTTGATAACCCCTCCCTCCAACTGTTCATCTCATGTGTGATCTTGGGCAAATAGAAAATGTTTATTATTTTGAGGATAAAGTATAGAAAAGAAAAGAAAATGCATTGACCCATGGTCTCCTCCCTAAACATTTAATAATTTGGGGTGCAGGCTGAATTATGGTTCTGGGGACAAACCCAGAGACTTGCACAGGTAAGCAGGTGTTCTGCCACTGAGCTACTCCCTTAAACCTAGTAGTTCTGTTTTAGTATTTATAAGAGTGATGTGCTCAGTGTACAAACTCATAGTTCATAAGCATTTACTTATGAACTGAGTTTATTTCTCCTAACTTACAGATTTTATTTTTAGTTCAAGGCACATCATTTCTAAGAGAAAGACATGGTTAGTGTATGCCATCTGACCTAGCCATAATAGAAACTCCAAGTCAGACATTGCTGTGGATGGTTTACAGTGGTACATACCCGCTATTATCTAAATTCTACTTGGCATGCTCTTTAAACGTGTTTTGAGGTAGTTTTAATGTTTGAAACAATAGAACTTTGTGAATCGGCATATTAGCAAGTGTGAGGGAATATATATTCTCCTTCATATCCCTTTATGTCAGGTCATGTTGGTTTTCTAATGGGAAGTTCCTGGGAGTATTAGAATGCTGATCCATGTACCCACCCTGTGTAGCTTACATAAAAGTAATCTTAATTACATTCTGCTCACGTAGAAAGGTTACCATGTCATTGCACTAAAATAACCATATAAAATATAAAATAGATATACATGTAAATAAATTGTATTGTGTATAAATGATATCTCAGTAAAGTATTCTTCATTAAAATGAATTTTAAAATACCTGGTGCTGGAGAGATGGCTTAGCAAGTTGAGAGCACTTCGGGCTAGTCCATCCGCAGTTCTCAGGTTCGGCACCCATGTGAGCAGCGCTTAATCACCACCTGTAGTAACTCCAGCTTGGATCTAGTGCCCGTTCCTGGCTTCCTGTGTACAAGTGTAGAATACACTGAGCTACACACTCACACAGACACAGAACATTTCAGATTCTTTTGTTAAAAATGTAGAAACCTAGACAAATGGAAGATAGACCATTTCTACAAATGTTTTTTTTTTTTTTATTTTTATGCCTGCAGGCAGGCTTGGTGGTACATGCTTATAACCCCAGCACAGGGAGGATTGCGGGGGTGGGTGTAAGGCAGGAAGATCAAGAGTAGATGGCCGTCCACTGCCACATAGCAAGTTTGAGACCAGTCATGTGAGACGCCCTCTCTAAAATGCCACTATATTCCTGAGTCCGTTCCCTTTTTAGAAGAGAGTGCATATTAACAAAAAAGTACTCTTTAATGTACTTTCTCTGCATTGTTTTGGTGGCTTTCCAGCATTATTGTTTTATATGCAACTTCTTGTTGGTTTAGTATTGAGACAGTTCTGTAGCTAGGTGTAGTTGCAAAAGATTTAGAAGATCGTGCATTCACTTTTAAGGGAGAACAGAGAGAACTAGAAATCAGAAGTAAAGTAAAAATAGCAAAAGAAAGGCAGGTGGAAGTGACAGCGTCAAACGATCAGTTTTCTTTTTGTAGTTTACTTTGCATTTCCTGCCATGGAGTCTCTGCCTACAGAAGGACAGATGGGCATGGTTCATATATAATCATTGTGTGACAGGATGTGTGATAGTAGAGTTCTCTGGCCCTCTCAGACAGGGCCTGTTAACGTTGTTGCACTTTCTGGCTTTCAAAAAAAGCATATAGTAAAAGGTCTTTCTCAGCTTTCCCAGTATTGCAGATAGTCATCTTAAGCTGTGTTTTTTTATTTGTATCAATTCAAATGGAAAAATGCTTATCTGTATCGTAGGTATGAGTCTTTTGAGTAGTACAAACACAATGCATGACTTGACAATTACTCTTGGTTTTAACTTGTGTTTCAATGTCTTATCTGCTAGGTATGGCATTTCCAACCTAGATGCGGCCATTGAAGGAGCGTCAGATGATATGACTGTGGTCGATGCAGCATCATTAAGACGTCAGGTAATCACTGCCCCAAATAAAAAGACGTAGCCTGTAGCTATCTTTACCAAATATTTCAGATATTAATAGTTTGTTTTTTTTTTCTCCTATGGATTCCTGAGTTCAGATTATCTAATAAGCCATAATTGATTTTTCTCAGATTTAAAGATTTTTTGAACTACAGCTCAAATGATTTTGATCAGCATAGAGCATTGCTACCAAAATGATTGATATGGTCTGGCCAGTATCAAAGAATCTTAATGTTCTTACAAAGCAAACTAGTCCCAAATTGTGTGTTTTGTTTTTGATATGTGGACAGTCACTTTGGGAACCTTTATTACTGTTTGTAATTTCTTTACTTTGGAAAACACTGTTTTGAATTTTCCCACCGCCTCTACAATATAATTAATTTCCCTACCCGTAAGCCAAGTCTGCTGGTTTCTTGTGCTTATTTTTGATAGGCTTTTCGTCTATCTTTACACAGGTATTGCCTTGTGGGGATGGCATATTTAGTATTCTAATTATGTATGCTAAATATATAGCAAGATGTCTGAGGGGCATATCAGAGGGCCCGCTATCGTAGGTAATGTGTGGCTCTCTGGTATCAGAGTGGACTGATGACAAGTTATACAGGCCCAAGGCTGCACGACTGAGGCTCATGGAGGACAGAGAAGAGCAGGTCCCGTGCTCCTTCCGCTGTGATAGACCATCAGGCACACTCCTGTTTCCCTAGAAAAGCCTAGTGCAGCAGTGTCCTTGCATGCTCTCCCTAATTCAGATTTACAGAGTGGAATTGAAGAAGCATGTTTAAATCAAGTTAAGCTGTTGTAGGTCGTATTTTGTTTTCTGTATATAGTTTTGTTCATTTTGATTCAAAAGGAACTTTCTGTGTAATAATTTCTTTGACAAGTTCATATCCTGCTTTTTAAAAATCTGATTGCTGTATGCATGAGTACTCTTTTGTATTTTGTTTGTCTTTCACTTAGATAATCAAATTAAATAGACGTCTACAACTTCTGGAAGAGGAGAATAAAGAACGTGCTAAAAGAGAAATGGTCATGTATTCAATTACTGTAGCATTCTGGCTGCTTAATAGCTGGCTCTGGTTTCGACGCTAGAGGTAACCTCAGCATTCACATATATTGTCTCAACACCTGGAAATATAAAGGATTTGCAAACTTCATTGTTTCTGTCTTTGCATCGTATGCCGGTTTTCTAGTCCAAGCCCTGAAAATGTATTTCTTCCAAAATGCAGGAAGGCCTGTGTCTGTGAGAAAAGGCCTGTTCTGTTGCTGATGGGCCTTCAGCCAGCTCTGCAGTGGCACCTACACACTTTCCTTTTGCATGTTTTGTAAATAGGCTCTAGGTTGGTTTGTTTGTTTTTAAAGAACATAATTTTTTGGCCTCATCAGTCTGTACAGCTAATTCTCTAAACAGAAATGGCAGTCATAAAGAGTGAGTTTAGAAAACTGTCTGCGAAAGAAAAGTCTTTTGTCCTGTTTTTCAGATGATTAAGCAATTTCTTTGATAGATGCTTTTTGTATCTACATCTCAACAATAATGCTTTTTAAGTCATAGTGTGGTACAGGACTTAAGAAAAATCGAACCACCTAACTCTTCCTTATCACCTGTACAAATGGAGTTTAAAAACTCCTAACAATTCAGCAGTTTATCTGTGTGCAATATGTTGTTTTGACTTTCATCTTAGTTTTCTATGAAGTATGTTTTTACCAAGTCCATGTGTGAATGATTTAAAAACCTAAAAAATAAGGTATAAATGTAGTGTATTTAATAAACTGTCAACCAAAGCAATGTCTATGGAAAGATTTATTTAATCATATGGGGCTGTGGACTGAATATCTTATCCAAGTCTTCCTGTCCAAGGGCAAATAGTGAACCACAAGGTGGGTCCCAAGAACCACCTGGGTTTCTCAGATCTCCAGCCCGCACAGGGCTTGCTGACACTGTAAATGGTTTGCTGATCTACTGTATCTATGAGAGTGATTCAGATTTATTTTTAAAAGACAAAAACGAAACCTTTGTAAAACTTTTTCCTATTGTAATACTTACTTGATTCTAATATGCTACCTCTCATAAAAATTAAATTTTAGTAAAGCCAAATTTTAGGAGCCTTTAGTATTCAAAAGTATATTTTTTCATGAGCAGGTAGACTCCAGCTACAATATTCTTTGCATATCATCAGTTATCTTTACACTAAGAGGGTGAAGAAAGTACCAAGGTTTAGTAGCTTTCACATTACTGTTCCTGAGTCACCATTAATCCAGTGGGAGGGTTCCTTCTTGTACTTAGATTATGTGACTTTGATAAATTAAATGTATAACTTCTTTCCTGAGCAGGCATAGAAAAGGGTAGAAATAAAAGGAACTCCTGGGAGGTTAGTACAGAAACTGTTTCCCTGATAAGTGTTATACAAAGACCTGAATATTCTTAGATTGTCCTACATTGATTAGGCAAAAGTTGCTAACTACCCAGGTGTGGTAGCTGGGCATGGAATGGGAATTAACAAAATCAGTCCTAGTCAGGATAGTCAGGAACTGTTCTGTAGATACTTGAGCAGAGACAGATTTTCAATAAGCAGAGAACAAATAAATAAAGATTCTGGGTCCTGGAGGATCAGAAGGAAAGCATTAGGGCTAGTGAGCATCAAAGAGCTAAGAATAGCAGGTATTGCACGCTGCTTCCAGAGTTCCTGCATTTGTCTCTAGTTCTGGAAATATTTTAGATGTGTTTTCTGTTCTTAAGGAGCTGACAGATTGAGGGCTGTGGTGTGGGGGAGAATGAAGCACACTAAGTAATGAGGGCTGCGGGTTGGCCGGATGGCCTGACGGGTAAAGGCGCTGTTATCAGGCCCTGGGACTGCGGTTTGAAGGAGAGAACTAACTCCTGGAAGTTGTCTTCTGACTTCCACAAACACTGTAGGGGTACACACACAACTACACACATCATAAACACACAAGTAAGTATCTAAATGTAAAAACTCTTAAAAGAATGAGGATTATAAAAAGGTTTCCTGAAGAAAAGAAGCTTCAGATGTATATTAAGATGAGTTTTGGGTGACAGAAACTGTTTAAATCTGTTCTAAAATGAGATTGAATTTGGGATAGGAAGGAGAGTTAAGGAACATTGGAAGTTAGGCTGTAGTGATGCATGCGTTTAGTCCTAGCACTCGGGAGGCAGAGGCAGGCAGATCAGTTTGAGAGGTCAGCATGGACTTCAGAGTGAGTTCTAGGACAGCAAGGCTACATAGAGAAATCCTTTCCTGGGGGTGGGGGGAAGCCAAAAGAGGGAGGAGAGAGAAACATCGGATTTTGCAAATGACTGGTTTTAGTGTTAAGTGGGAAAGGGTGCATCACTAGGCGTATACAGACAAGCATTGGATACCAGATCAAAGGTTGAATGCCCTCAAAGATCATCTCCATAAGACTAAAGAGCAGCCGGGCGGTGGTGGCGCACGCCTGTAATTCCAGCACTTGGGAGGCAGACGCAGTGAATTTCTGAGTTCGAAGCCAGCCTGGTCTACAGAGTGAGTTCCAGGACAGCCAGGACTACACGGAGAAAACCTGTCTCGAAAAACCAGAAAAAAAAAAAAAAAGACTAAAGAGCATAGACATTACCTGCCATCTGTTTCCACCAGTCGTGTTACTATCAAAGGTTGTCTCCTTTTCAATCTTAGTTCTCCTTTTTTCTGACTGAGCAGAGACCTGAACGTGTGTCACCTCTTTCTAGGGCGATGAGAAAATTATAAGGTCAATCTATCCCAGATATCCCTAGCTAGCTTGGTCACTCAAGTACAGTGAGCTGGCACTCATTTTACCTGTTTTTATTCCGTGTCTTTTAGTAGTTTAATGTTAATTTAGTAAGCATTGTCACCACTAACATCTGAGTGCTGAAGATAGCATTCATTCAGCAGACCAATACCTTGGCCCTACCTGTATGAGGCACTGGGCTGTGCACTTGGTTACACCAGGAGAAAGCAGATGCATGTGTCTTGGTACCCATGGAGCTTCTGCTCCCGGTGTAGGACAGTGTCAGAGTCACACACAGAAGGAAATGCCAGCGCCAGGACTGGAGAGATGGCTCCGTGGTTAAGAGCATGGCCGCTCTGCTTGAAGTCCCAGGTTCAGTTCCCAGCTCCCCGGAACCTGATGGCCTTCTCTGGCATTGCATTCTCAGACACACCCAAGCAGAACACACATACACATTAACTTAAAAAGAAGAAAAATGCTAACAATGTTTTGATAATTCTACAGAGAAAAGTCGTGACTGTTAGTGTCTATCAGCTTGACCTTGACTGAAGCTCTCTCTTGGGAGATGGCCTGTGGCACACCAATACCACTGTACTAAATCCTACAGAGAAGAGTCGTGACAGTTAGTGTTTGTCAGCTTGACTGAAGCCAGACCCACTTGGGAGATGGACCTATGGACTGGCTGTCTTGGCCGTGTTAAGTGACTGTGGGCAGGAACCATCCCCCCACCCCCAGTCTTCGGCGTGGTCCCCTGGATTGTATAAAGCGGGAGAAAGGGCTGAGCAGCAGCCTTCATCTGCCCACAGTCTTGCAGATGGGTGCAGTGTGATTAGCTGCTGCACCAGCTCCTGCCGCCTTGATCTCCACAGTGATGGACGGGGCCTTGAACCGTGAGCCCCTGTGTGCCACGATAACCCTTCCTCCTCGGAGAGCTTTTGTCAAGACATGTTCCTCAGAGCAACAGAAGACACTCAGACAAGGGGGCAAAAGGAATCCTACTCGTCAAAGTCAGGGTCAAACTCTTTAAGAGGAGAGAGAACATTCAGAAAATTGTACATTTGTAGTTTTTTTTTTCTATTACAATGGTTTTTTCATAACATTTTAATACAATAAATACATTTTGTTTTCTGTCTTTTAAAGATCAGCATAAATAAAAACCAGCTTCTAAAAGGCTGATTTTCTCCCCCAGAGGTGTTACCATAAATCATGAAAAGATACAAACATAACAAAACAGAGTAGGGATGGATTGCCATGTGCCTATCGGTTAGTTAAACACAGAGTTTTCTGTCACTTTGGGTTTGAGGGTAAAGTACTTTTTTAAAACATGGTCTTCCTCCCTAAACATATAATACATATTTCTTAAAACTAAGACACATGCTTCCATAACCATCAGGTCAAATAAATGTTTTTGTTTTCCTTTTTAGCATACACAGGGAAAAAACAAAAGCTCTTCCTGCACACCTGGCCCAGTGCCGACCACTGATGGCTGGGTTCCGGAGTGGAGGTGCAATCACGTGCAGGACGGACAGTGTGAGAGTGATCTGTCATGCCCTTGCTTTGGTTTCTCTGTGTAGTCCTGGCTGTCTTGGGATTTGCTCTGAAACTAGACAAGCCTCAAGCTCTAGATCCTCCAGCCTCCGCCGCTGGGCGCTGGGATCAAAGGCGTGCAGCAGCCCCGCCCAGCTTGATAGGTTTGATTTTTGTTTTTTTTGAAAGTTGCTTCAGAGATGATTCTAAAAACACCTGTTTAACACTAAAATGACTCCATGTGCTAGAAGATGCTTCATTATTGAACTTACAAAAGTATATACTGTAAATGCAATTTTCAGATCATTCAAAGTACTGATACTCTAGTTTATTGCCCTTTATACAATTTGACTCCGTCGCTGAGAGACACCACACAGACAGCCAAGGAAACCAATGAGTATCTGACTGAGCCCAAACAGGAGCTCGAGGATTCCAACAAGCAGGAGACTCATAAATACTGAGAAGTGGAAAATCCTGTGTCTGTCTTCTTCAGAGTTGGAGTTGGGTATTTTCCAGTTACTGACCATGTTATCGATGGTGGGGCTTTTAAAATCAGTCGGAGAAACACAAGTATCATTGAAGAACCACAGCAGATTGAAGGATTCAGGTTGAAAATTGCTTGAGGGAAGAAGAAAAGAGTTAAATGTGCCTGCTAAGACAATAAAAGCCCCGGCATAATAAAGCCCAGTGCACATTCTTAAAGAAGATCTGGTTTGCTGAGCACATTTGCATAGCCCTAATGCTTAAAGCCCTGTCTTAACACATTGAACACATTGTGTCATTCTCCATAGGACAGCTGATCTTAAGATGAACATCTAAGACTGATGCTCTCTCGTGTCAGGATAGAAATAAATATCAAAAGTGTCAGAGGTGTAAACCTGTCTGGGTAACCTATCTACTCTCTCTCTCTCTCTCTCTCTCTCTCTCTCTCTCTCACACACACACACACACACACACACACACACACACACACACATTAGTTTCTCACATAGATCTGCTCTGAGGCCAGATGGATGGTTTTTACTCAGTACATGATTAAAATGATATATGCCTCTAGCATAAATAGTCCTAGCACATATATCTCAAGATGATTGCGGGGTAGGTATCAATAAAATGGAATACTCTTAGGAAGAACACATTTCTAGATCCCAACAACTGACTTTGGACCTGAGAAAATCACAGTATTTGCAACACATGGCCTATGAGCCTGTGGATTTCCCTGAGACCACAGGATTAATTGCCCTGTTGTCTTGACCTCCCCAGCCAGACTGGGACGGGATGTCAGTGCTGCTGCCCTCACAGCTTAGCCTGCTGCCGCTGACACTGAGCTCTTGTTATTCCTTGAGGGCTAAAAGTATAGTAACTGTGGCCGAGGGTTCAAATTTTCCTTGCTTTTAAAGGGTTTGTTTAGTAATAACTGCTATGCAGATTTTGAAAGACCCTTTTTTACTGTAGGAAAAATCTGGTGGCTTTCCAAAACTAAATGGCTAACTAAAGATAGCTAATAAATTAGATTGGTCTTCCTGTTTTTAAAAAGTATGCCTAAATTCAGCCATGGAATTTTTTCAATGAACCATTTGTATGTAACTTCCAATGCTATGTTACTGCATGGCTTAAATATTTTTATTGTCTGTAAGTATATAGCATGACCACATGAATCTACTAGCTGCTGTTTCAATTGATCGATTGATTGATTGATTGATTGATTGATTGATAATTCAAAAGTACAAAGGATGAGGTGGTACCTCCATAAACAAAGCTCTTGCTATGAAAGCCGGAGGGCCAGACTTTAAATCCCCAGCACCCAAATAACCAGAGAGACAGGGTGGCCACCTGTAACCCCATTACTGGAGAGGCAGAAACAAGGGGGTCCCTGAGCCTAGCCGGTTAGTTGAATTTTCAGGCTCCAAGTTGAGTGAGAGGATCTCCCTTGGTAAGTAAAGGAGAGAAATCCAGGAGGACTCCTCGCCAAGCTCTGGCCTCCTTACATGTTGGCACATGTGCACACCTATCCACACAGCACCAGCAAACATTACGAAGGCAGGAACACCATACGCAAAACATTTAAGCCATCTATGGTTTACAACTGATAGGATAGGTTTGTATCAGATGAACAGATAGATTCATCTGTTCCGAGAACATACTTCCATTCCAGAGGATCCAAATTCAGTTCTTACACCCACTGGGAGCAGCTCACACCTACCTAGGACCCCAGCTCTACAGGGATCCATCACCTGTGACCTCCATGGATACTACATCACACACACACACACACACACACACACACACACACGCGCACACACGCACACACGCACACACGCACACAAACATAAACACAAATAAAAAATAAGAAAGGGCTAGAAAAATAGCTCAACAGTTAAGAGCTTTTGTTGCTCTTGCAGAGGACCTGGGTCCAGATCTCAACATATTCATGGTGGCTCACAAACTTTTCATAACTCTAGTTCCAGGGGTACGGTGCCCTCTCATGGCTTCCATGGATACTGCACACATATGAGTGGTGCACTTGCAAGCAGGCAAAACACTCCTTTGCTTAAAATTTGAACAAATACAAAAATCGTGCAGATTGGTAGAAAGTAAATATTCCCCTCACTGTCCATTACTGTACCCCAAAGGTTTAAATTAAACATATAGTCCCAGCTGGGCAGTGATGGTGCACGCCTCTTATCCCAGCACTTGGGGAGACAGGCGGGCAGATTTCTGAGTTCAAGGCCAGCCTGATGTACAGAGTAAGTTCCAGGACAGCCAGAGTTATACAGAGAAAACCCTGTCTCAAAAAAACTAGACGGTGTGTAAGCCACCTGAGATAGACTAAACCATTTAGATAAGACCATACTCGAAGCACCCAGGATGTAGCAGCCCCACCACGTCTGTGTGAGACGTTAGATATTAATATTAGTTTACCAATTCCCTACAAATGTTTGTCCCAGTAGTCAGAATGGAGAAAAGCCTAGCATTGTACAGTTAGCCACAGCTATGGGAGACAGTGTGACAAAACTGGACTCACCTTAAGTTTCTCAACGAAAATTCACAAGTGACAGTACTGTTGGGCTGAGTGTTACAAATGAGAGGTCCTTCCAAGAGAGCCAGGAGTGATACCAACATGCAATACGCAGCACCGACGACCGTGATCACACTTAAGAGCGATGAAAGAAACATCTGGAAAACAAAGCCGGGAGGTTTGCACACATCGTTGTATGTCTCCGTCTGTTTCAAGTTTTCCAGCAACAGCGTGTAGCACTTAGTGTTACTCAGTTACTGAGTGCAACTCTCCAGTCAGTCTGTGCTCCTAGGTCTTTTTTCCCCTCTTATTTGTTGGTGTATATACATGCATGGAATTTGTATGTTTGTGTGAGTGTGTTCTGCACAGGCATGTGTATTTGTGTGTATGAGGAATGTAAAGCAGAGGTTGATATCAGGTGTCTTCCCATCTCGCTTTTCATTCTCCAACTTAGTTTTGAGACAGTGTCTGTCACTGGACCTGGAGCCGAGTGCACCATTTCGCTCAGCTGGCTGGCTCCTGAGCTCCAGCATCTACCTTTATGCCCCTCTAACACTGGTGTTTTAGGCAGGTGCCACCTCACCCAACTTTTATGTGAGCCCTAGGGATCCAAACTCAGATCCTCATGCTGGTATGACAGGCACTTTTACTGGTTTTGCCATCTCCCTAACCTTGTGTGGTCCTGAGACCTAGAGTGCAGTTTAATTAGGTGTGGATTCTTTAAAGAGGCCGAGCTCAAAGTCCACTGTTAAATTACAGTTGCCAAAAGATAATTACACTTGTTAATGTCTCTGTATTCCTGGGTTTATGAATTCCTTCCCGCTCCTGAAACCTGGTTCCCCCTTCCTATGGTATATGGTTCTAACTACGCTGAACCTCCACTAGACCTTCTCTGCCTAGATTTTAATTTCTGGGCTCTTGGCTTCCAACTCTTCCATGCATATTTGGCTGACTTTATAATCAGTCAGTGGCCAACATCCTGAAGTAATAATCAGTCAGCAGCGGAGTTGAGAGCGTAACTGCTCAGCTGGGCACACTGGTGGGGACATGTTGCTATTAGGGCCTTCCAAGGCAGGGTGGGATGTGTTAGCAACCTTGGTCTCCGCCCACCAGATGCCAAGTATCCCTTTGTCCTCCCAGTCCGGTATGACAACTAAAAGCCATCTCCACAGTGCCACATGTCCACTCAGAGTAGGGGTGGAGGGTCTATGCCCAGGGTTGAGCATACCATGTTGGAGGGAAAGCGTGTACCTTTTCTGAATCCAAGTCACACAAACTGTGAAATTTGGCATCAAAAACAAAAAAAAAAAGTTGAATATGTTTTCTCCCCCAAAGAATAATTTCTGCGTTTCACAAAGCTGTTAGTGATTATGATTATTACAAAATCAAGAATGAAAATAAGAAAGCATTTTTCTTCCCTTATTAGCTCCTAGAGGACTGTGGCCTCGTGTGCAGCAGCTCATGTAGTCCTTTCAACAACCCTAAGAGAGAGATCTGTTGCTATTCCCATTTTGGAGAAAAGTAGCAAGAGGGTGACAGCTTGGTGGGAAACTCATCTAGGAAATACTCATGCTCCCGTTCTTGTCACTTAGCGTCCTTAGCCGGAAGCACACAGAAGTGGGAGTTAGGATCAATTGTAAATCCAACCCTGCTGTGATTTATACAAGTTACCGAATTCACTCATAAAGAAGAGCTGCTGTTACCTCTGACCCGTTACTTCCTGAGTAAGCAGTCATTCAAGTGATTCAGCAAAGTCTTATCATGTTGGGAAACAAAGAAAAGGGGAAGGAAGAAAAGATGAAACCCTGGAAGGCCCTGCAGCCCCCTTCCTGCCCTGCCGGGAAGGGAGGACAATTTTATGCCACCTTGACCTTATCTTGACCCAGAAGGCACCAACTGAAACCTGGACACCTGGCTGCCAGCAACTGAAAAGCTTTTGTAGGGGGAAAGTTTATGACATTTATATAAGCAGGTGGTCCCTATTTAAATAACTAGAACTATTGCTAATGGCATGAATAATATTGTAGACTGCCTCTGTGCCCCCTCTTCCCCCCAGCAGCCCTGGAAGATCCTCAGCTCTGAACAACCCATGAGTTTGCTGAAGCATGACTGAATTATTTTCAAGCCTGGTGTGAGCAAAACAACCTAATTTAAAGCCAGGATCTACATTGAAAGTGCCTCCATTAAGGGTTAGAAAGACAGCTCAGTGATGGAGAGGACCCACGTTCAGATCCCAGCATCCATAGTTCCACATCCTGTAAATCCAGCTCCAGGGGGTCCAGCGCCCCCTTCTGACATCCTTGGGCACTGCACTCACATGCACATATGCACAAGAGACAACATAATTGAAAAATAACAAATAGCTTGGCTGTTCCCACCTGCTTGTATCCTCAAGGGAGACAGAACTTATGGGATCATTTTTCATGAAAGGGAATATGCAAAAACATGTTAATAGAAAGTGGGTTTGAGAAGAGTTCAGGTGTCCAGATACTTTTCCAGTTCAGAGAATCAGAAATAAACCTGGTCTTGAGAGGTTGTGAGTATCACGTAGAAGTGAGGTCAAGTCGAACTGCACCAAGGTATGGTAGTTTAGGAACAAAAGTGACAGACAGTAGAAACCAAAGTAGACAGACTACAAACACTGGGGTTAAAATGAGGTTATTGTAATCCTAAATAAACAGAATGCCAAAAGCAGGCTCTGTTTAAAAATAAAACAGACAAACAAAACCAAACTTATTTTGGGGACTAGAGAGATGGCTATCCTCTTCTGACTCCCACAGGCATGGACACAAATGCAGGCAGAACACACATATACATAAAGTAATGATTAAAAAAGAAAGCACACAACCTACCTTCTATGGACATTATTCCCTTTAGGACAGTGGTCCTTACCCCACCTGGTGTTGGAATACCTGGAGCTTTGGAAGAATTATACGTGCAGAATCTTGGGGGCCACGCCGGCACTTGTGTTTTTGAAATCTCCCTAGATACATGTGCATTCCCATCTGATTGGGAACCATTGATTTAAAACCTTCATGCTGAACTTTGCCCTATGTCTGGATGATGGATAGGTGCTTGTCAGTGGTCCATCCAAGCCTTAGAGAATTAGGCCCTTGCTGTCAGGTTCATGGATGACGTTGTATAAGGACTGGAAAATCAGAGGAGTCTGCTGGGTTTAGAAAATACGCAACATGCTGCCCTGGTGATTTTTTTTTTAATCCATCAGTATTTTGGTCACTAGCAAGATCTGCCAGGCATGGTGGCACATGCCTTTAATCTCAGCACTCAGAGACAGAGGCAGGTAGATCTCTGCAAGTCCAAAGCCAGCCTGGTCTACATAGTAACTTCCAGGACAGACTGGGCTACACAGAGAGAATCTGTCTTTAATAAAAAAGAAAAATGCCCCCATCTTATTAATTATTAACTAAAATAAACTAAGATCTGGCTATTGCACACATTAGGATTTTTTGAAGGATTAAATATGGTAGGTATTAAATATTTATTTATTATTTAATATTAAATATTAATATTTCAAAAATAATTGTCTACTTTAAGAACAATTAATCTGGGGGGGGGGGGAGGCTGGAGAGATGGTTCAGAGCATTGACTGCTCTTCCAAAAGTCCTGAGTTCAAATCCCAGCAACCACATGGTGGCTCACAACCATCCGTAATGAGATCTGGCACCCTCTTCTGGAGTGTTTGAAGACAGCTACGGTGTACTTACATGTCATAAATAAATAAATCTTAAAAAAAATTAATCTCGCCAGGCGGTGTGGCATACGCCTGTAATCCCAGCACTCTGGGAGGCAGAGGCAGGTGGATTTCTGAGTTCAAGGCCAGCCTGGGCTATACAAGGAAACCCTGTCTTGAAAAAACCAAAATCCAAAAAAAAAGAAAAAAAAGAAAAAAGAAAAAAAGAAAAAAAAATTAATCTGAACTAATTAAGAGCCATTAACGTAGCAAACTAACTTTTCTGTGTGCACACTGAGGGTACATTTTCCCTAAATATTATATGGAGCTCAAAATAGGATTTGAAGTGGAATACAGTTCTGCATGCGACGTGAATTCTCTCTTGAAAAGCTTCCAGTACTTTAGATGAACCAAAGGTGGAGGAAAGAATCAAAGGCTAGCTCCAAAGCCAAATGTCTAGAGAAAAGGAAACTCTCTTGTCCCTCTGTATGTGACTATTTAACCAGCCCAGCCTGAGGCCCCGGAGGTACAGAGGAGTCGGGAGGCGTGGGGAGGCGTCGGGCGGGTCAACGCTCACTCCCTCCACGTGCAGCCCACTCACTGCTTCTTACTCACCCCGGTCTTGTTATTGCAGCACGCTCTTTTTCTTGCTGCCAAGGACATTGTTGTTGCCGGGATGGCCTGGAATGAAAGTTTCGGGAAAGATGAGTATTATCTCTTCTCATCACATGATCAGTCATCACCACCTTCCTTTTATTGCCCCTTGGGGGAATTCAGGGCTCCGGAGTACGAAAAAGGAAATCTTATCTGGTAACATTGCTGTGTCGTGAACCTTAACTTCAGTTTCGGCCATAAAGACTGAAAGGACAAGAGTTGTGATAGCAGTTTTGAAGCTTTCTGTCCCCATTCCTGTTTACCCCGTTGGCCACAGCCTCCTGGATTTTAAGTAGCGTAGGGTGGCTTATTAGTGCATGAGTTTTGGAAAGAATCTTAAAGAATTGGTTCTGTCGCCCAAACTTACCTTTTATGCTCTGTCTCCCCCTCCCTCCACCTCTCTCTCCCCTGCTACCTCTCCCCTCCCTCCCCTCAAGTTACTATAGCCTTCAGCCATATCTAATTTCCTGTAAATTAAGCAAGTCAATCTGGGTAGAGAGGAAATTGACAGGGTTGTTTGCCTTCCTTTGGCAGAGATCAAATCACCACCACTCCCGCTGATTGATGGCTCTTAGCTCCACACCCCAGACTACCATCACCTTGCCAGGGGTCTCAAGCCTGTATTTGAGGATGACTGTTGGTCCCACATGCCCTTCTCTGCTCCTGTATCCCTAACATGTGCTGACCATACTTAACACTGATGTTTAGAAGGAGTCTTTGGTTTGTTTGTTTGTTTGTTCATACAAACAAGACAAGCCTTGGCTATCCTAGAAGTCACTCTGTAGACCAAGCTGGCCTCAAACTCACAGAGACATCCTACCTCTGCCTCCCGAGTGCTGGGATTAAAGTTTGGTGTATATTGCATTCTATATTGCTGAGGAGAGCTGTAAATGGTATCACATAATTAAGAGTTAGTTTTCTATTTTTGAAAAGACATCTATCAGCTATGTCTGGAACTCTTAACTAAGAACGTTGTATCCTTGAACACAGAATATCAGTTGCTTCCTTCCACTTAGGAATTTTTAGCTGTGACGGGTGTGTGGCAGCGCATCCCGGGTACCCTGGAATGGCTCACCCACTCTTCTGCTCTGCCTGCATGAGCAGGCGTTAGAACTTGACATGTTTTGGTCTGTGGCAACCTTGTAACAATCCTCAGATGAGGCACTGGGGTATGGCCTATTGCGCCACTGTCAAACCACAGGTGGTATTAAGTTTGAGGCACTAAGAAAGGAGAGTTCAGAGCCACGCTAGACATGTGGCCTCTAAGCCACTGCCCCACCTACAATTCATAAAGCCACTCACTCTTGGCTCCTGGGACCCTGGCACCCTTGCTCATGTCAAGCTCCCTCTAATTGTTCCTTCCCTGTTGTCTTCCAAAGCCGCACCTGCCTGGTTGTTCTAGGGCAGATTTACATCTCTCACAAGGCAGCTTGCCCAACACATGTCACCCCGTCTAATCGCACGCCGGCTGCATGTCACTTTGTGTTGTTGGCAAGCTTTGTTTACACACTGAACAGGGGTACCTTTCCAATTCAGAAGCCGCACATGCGTAGGGATGTCCAGCTACCGCTGTGCATAGCTGAAAGCCCAGAAGGACAGGGAAAAGAAATCTTTGTCATCATGTATACACTAAGCTGTTTTGGTTGTTCCCAGAAGACACTGCTTTCTATGATCTTATATAACAAAGGAAGTAGAGCAGGAACCGGTAAGTATGCACTCCCCACCCCTGGTACCTCATTTTTATAAATAAAGTTTTATTGGAACCCTAATCCATTTGCATATTGTCTACTTTTGCATTAAAATGGTAGGGTTGAGTATTCCTAAACATATTTGGATGCATGAGATTTTGTGAAATTCAGTCTTGCGTCTCTTCTTTTTATAAATAGTTACAGTTGGTTTTCCTGACAGGAACCCACACTTTCCTCTGGTTCTAGAAATGGTACATTTTCATAAGGGAAGCTCACGAGAGCCTTACTTAAAAATTGTGATAAAAGCTGAATTTTGGGGAGTCCTCGAGGTTCTTGAACAAGAGAGCCTCACACAAAACCTTAGCTCAGCATGAACGTAGAAGCTCTGTTTTGTAAAGGCTTTGCATACAGTCTTCTAATCTGTTTGACTTACAGCCGTTTGTTTTCCACTGAGATTTTAATAAGTGGCTTTGAAAAATTACCCTTATGTAATAGGTAAAATCAATAAAAAGAATGAGTAAGACCAGGCTTATGGTTAACTTTATGTAAAGTAAAAGGGCCTTTCTGTTTATATTTTTCAACAAACACTTTAAAATGCTTTTAATGATTGATCAAGTAATATTTATACTGGCATTCCCCCTCCCCTTAGTAGATAATCTTAAAGATAATTAACTACATAATGATTTACTTGGTTATAGTTTCAAAAGGTAAAAAGGTTCGCCTCTGATTGGAGTTGGTCGTAAAGTCATAAAAATAAATGACTTCATTAAAGTAATCTGTAATGTGCCCCAGAGGTTGTGTTATATGCAGTTTCCTGTAAAATTCCCCTTTCTGAGGGAATGCTAGCTTGATATGTAGCAACTGCCCAAAGGTTTTAAGAACTGAACAAAAATGCTCAACACACTTAGTGCATTCTTCTTTGCAAAGAGTCTGCAGAAGTGAAAGTTGACAGATGTCACAGGGGACAGGGGACATAATTCCCCTCTGAAACGATGTGATTCATCCTTTCGTGTGAAGCCGAGGATCGTGAAGTATGCTTGCCTTCAGAACTCCGCTGTTAGCGCCTGTTTGCTTGTGGGGTTAACCTCCAGCCTGAGGGTCTGTGTATGGAGAGCATCCGACTTCTCCATGAGTTTGATGCTCTAATGACCTTTGGCTAATATTTATAGAGGGAAGCAAGATAGGCAAGACAAGTAGTCCAGATTCTCTAAAGTGTTTTTGCAGGTGTAGACCTATGACTCAGTTTCCTGGTCCTTTATCTTTGACCTCTGTGAGCCTGAGACAGAGATTGAGGACTACGGTATTTTAATTAGCTTTGGCATTAGATGCATCTAGAACTGGGTTTCACACCCATTGTGTGACCTGGCTAATAGTCTCAGCCTTCTGTTTTCTGGTATAGAAAGTATAAGTGATAATTGTAGCCCAGATGATTGTAGGGCTGAAACTGGACAGCATGTACTCTAAACTAGGCTTCCCAGCAGGATGTCAACAAATGAATGCTCTATGCCTCCTGTCCTTTCTGGTCTGTCTAGTCCTCTAGCTCCTTAGTTTCTCAAAAAAACAGAAAACAAAAACAAACAAAAACAAACAAACAAAGCCCAAGAGATGTAGATGGGTGCCATCACTACCCCATGCTCCTTAGTACTTATAGCAAATCTTTAAAATATTCTCTTCTGTGTTTTTGGCAATGCTAATTCATATCTAGAGATAGCTGAGTTGTTCTACATGGTCTGTCTCAGATTGGGCCCTGCTAGGAGCTTTGCAGAAGCTGCCTAGCTCAGATGCGCTCTGCAGGCTTCAAACAGGACACAGGTGCCAAGCCCTGCCCACCTGCATGGACGCAGGCCTGTCGCTTTCCTCTTACTTCACACTGGTCGGCCTGGAAGAGATCTGGCCCAGCAGTTTGAAGAAAGAGCCCAGATTTTGCAAAAGCTTTTCCTGGGGCTGTGTCTACCTGGAACAGATAGCTAGATCACTCCTGTTGGCAATGGCGGAAAAAGGCATCAACCTGTGGGAAGGCTCCTGGAATGACTACAGTGTCAATGGGCCCAAACCCAGGGTGTCAGCCAGAGGGCACAGTTTTATATGCTGTAGCCTAATAGGTTTTGTTGCTTGGGGTTCGGGGTCAGTTGTTGGCTATTTGAGGTTTTCTTTTTTTTTTTTTTTTTTTTTTTTTTTTTTTTTTTTTGGTTGGTTGGTTGACTGGCTGGGTTTTTGAGACCCAGAGTCATTATGTAGCCCAGGTGAGTTCGGACTTGGTGTCCTCTGATCTCGTCCCCCTCGGTGGTAGGATGCCACGTGTATGTCACCACACTCCACTCTAAGAATATCGCTATGTGAGTTTAAGGAGAAAATCAGTGGCAGTCAACTGGTGTTCACTGACTACCAGAGGGAAAGGAGCTCAGGGATGAAGAGCATAGACTGCTCTCATGAAGAACCCAGGTTTGGCTCCCAGAGCCCACACCAGGAGGCTCTCGAGGGCCTCTACCTCCAGCTCCAAGGACCATATGCCCTATTCCGGCCTCCACAGGCAATCGTGTGCATGCAAAACACACACACACACACACACATACACACACACATGGGCATATACATTGCATATACACACATATACATACATTATACATATATGTGTGTATATATATACACATACATTATGTGTGTGGGTGTACTCACATATTAAAAATTTAGTGATTCAAAGGTGAGCTATGTTCACTCACATAAACACATGAAGATCCTGGGTATGGGTAAACTTGGAGGAAAAAGAGTGAAATGAAGAAGGGGTAGACACTTCCTCCTATAGTTAGATCCAAGGAGCAAGCCCCTCTTTTATCTCCTGAGTTTCTCGAATAGTCATTTCTGCTTCATTATCTGCAGAACCCTTGTAATAGCAATCTCTCTGTCTGTCTCTGTCTCTATGTCTGTCTCTGTCTCTGTCTGTCTGTCTCTCTCTCTCCTCTCTCTCTCTCTTACACACACACACACACACACACACACACACACACACTTACTCACTCAAGGTCCTTTCTCTGGCACTAACTGTGCCCACTCTTACACCACACAAGTGATGGCACAAATAAAATCAAGCTCCTGTCCGCTGAATGGTCAACTTGAACATCCCAATCCTATTATACAGGCAGCAAACCACAGCCCAAAGGCAAGTGAGTTAGTGGTGGTGATATGCAAGGGTGCTCTTCCCAGACTGACTACATCCGACTACATACTGACTACATCTAGGAGACAATAGAACCTGACTCTGGTGGTTCACTGTTAAAGACACGTGAATTCTGTGTTGTCCCACCCTGCATCGGATTTCAATAAGGAACGCCCATTTGCCATCATCTAACTATAAAACTCTGAAGCTTTCTGGGATCTCTGTAATAGTCAAAGCAAAAAGTCCTTGAGGTCAGAAACTGGCTTAGTTGCTTTCCTATTGCTGTGCTAAAACACCATGACCATGGCCAAGCATCTTACAAAAGAGACCCAGGCTTTCCATCTCTATGTCTTAGGGCCAGCTCCTGTGAGAAGCTAAGCCTCACTATGCCATCTCCAAGACTACCCGTGCCCAGGAGTGCTTCTCATTCCCATAGAGGGGACTTCCCACTGCTGCCACATGCCCTCTACCTAGAAATCAGAATGGGGCAAAGGAAAAGAGGCAACAGACTTAAAAATATCCCACAGAGTGCGTAAAGGCCTGAGTTCCACCCCCAGCACCATGTTAAAAATAAGAAAAACTGAAATTCCTTGATGCTAAATAATAAAGTTCAGAAGTATCATCCTGCCTGTGAAGACATGCTATAGGAAAGGCCTTCTCCTTCCTCTGTCAACCTCTTGCCTTAAGGTCCCTAAGATGGACCATCGTTTTCTGTGCATAAATTATCATTCTTCGAAATGCAACAGTAGAAATCAATGGTAATCACATTCCTAACCGTGTTCTATAAAGACGTAGTTAAGCGCAAGACTGAAAGTCATAGTTGGTGTAAGGCATTACTCACCATCAGACCCGCTCCTATGATTCCCGGGAACCACCACTCATAGCAGGAGATGGGGTTTTGAGAAATGGAGTCTGCCTCCACGAAGCTGATCCCCAGGGGTATACAATTGATAACCACTCCCAGCAGGATCAGAACGAGCAGGCTGAAGCCATTGCAGGATGTCCACCCCTCACAGCACGTCATGGTTTTCCTGGTTCAGTTAGAAAGCTCCTCCGAGTAGCTGGGCTATGGTACCTCTGCCTGGCCTTTTATCCCAAGACTCTGGTTAAAGTTTAGCACTTATGAAAAATGAGACGAGGAAAGCAGTTCAGAGTCCAGTAGGGCAGGATGTTATTATGAGGATTATGACGGGAACCAATAATCATATTATGATAGGATGAAGGGAAACTGGTAGAAAAAAATCTATGGTTGCTGTGTGGTGAGTTTACACACGAATGTGAGTAAAAATTGATTTAAAAAAATGGGCCTCTGTGGCATAACTCCTAAAATATTCCTTTACTGGTGTGCCCTGTAAAATCTGAGAAGACAAAAAGTATATCCAATTAGAATAAACTACTTTTCATATGTCGATATCATTGGATACTAGAAGGATAGTATATATAAAGTATCCTTGTTTTAGAATTATTCAGTAAGAATATGAACATTATCAAAGATTAGGGAAAACATTCTCTTCTCCAAGTTTTCCTGACTACTCAAAGTATTAGTGTTTCGTTTCAGGCTGTCGTCTCACATGCAGCATTTTTAATCCTGAATTTTTTTTTTCCAGTCTTGTAAAGTAGAGCCTTTGTTCACAGCCCACCTACAACATCTGGAAGGTTTGGCTACTGGCACCAAAAGGAAAGTGATCGAATATGGATACTATGATGAAAGCAACGGTAGAGAGACTGGACGGGAGACAATGGTATCTGGCTTTTTTTCAAACTTTGAACCACCTACCACGGTTTCTTTGTCTAGACCGTGGCTCTATGCTCTCTCCTACTAGCTTGTGAGTCCCTCATGAAAAGATGTGATCAGTTGGAAGACGCTTCAGATGCAAAAGTGTTTGTTCATACTGAGTTCATGGCCCATAGGAGGGTGCACTGATAGTGGGTCCCCAAGAGGCGTGGATAAGCATCAGCAGATAAGATCTGAATCTGGGCTCCCACGTAGACCAAGGCCAGGTTTTAAAATGCAGCTGCTCTCATTATCGCCTGAACTTGCCTGATGCGTTTTCTGTCTGATCACTGGAAGATGAGTCACTGGGCTGTACCTGAGTATGGGTGGCTGGTAAGACTCAAGTGAGTAGATCCCAAAGAACACTCAAACATCAGCCAGCTCTGTCTACAGCACCCTCCTCCTGTTCCCAGAACACAGATTCCACAGATGCTACGGCATAGGATGATGGCGTACAGAAGTGGAGTCTGCTGGATTGACTGGGGGTTGGGTGAAAAACACGTGCATGTGGAGTGGCTGACTGAATCTTGATTTTTACCTTACAAAGGACAACTGCAATCCTGTCCTGTAATCTCACAATAAATTAATCTTTCCTACTCTTTGGTTTCTGGGTTTTGTTTTTTTTGATTGTTTGGTTGGTTGGTTTTTGTTTGTTTGTTCAGTTTTGGTTTTTTTTTTCCGTAACCAAAGGTGCTAAAACCGAAAGGCAATTTATTAGAACCAGTTTTTGGCACGTATACTAATTGTTTGGCATGTGGCATGACAAAACCAGAAGAAGTCCAGATGTCCAAAAGAACGGTGTTTATCCAGACGGGCTGGGAACCGGTATTCCATTAGGCTTTGAAAATAGTTAGAATTTGACAAAGGGGTGATGAGAAAAACATTCTTGTAAGCATATCAACCACTCACCAAAAAAGGGAAAAAAATCAAAATTCTTGTGGCTGTGTTAAGTGAGAAGAAATGAGGTTGCAGGATTCTGTGTGTAACATTGTTGAAAAGGCCAGAGGAAGGCCAGGGGCTTTGCTGGCCTGCAGGAAGCCTCCCCTGGCCATGACTACTGAATTCCCCGAGGGGAACAGCTGCTCCCAGAACAGTCTGGTTCAAACACTGATTTAGGTGCAAGCCAGGAGGCTGCTGCCCTGGGTTTCACAGTACCTACCCCACAATCCAGGCTGGAAACAGAACCCAGCAACACTACCTGGGCACACTATTATCCTTATAACTGCATCTTAAGGTCTGTGAAACTGTCATTGGAACCATGAAACACAGAAGGCTCAGTGTCCTCCAGGATCCTTCTCAACCACAGAAGACAGAAGAACAAGATAGCCTTTAGTTTGCTCTGCTTTCCGTGTAAAGGTCTATCTCTTCATTGCATATCCAGATTTCAGATGCAGATGGCCCCCGGGGAAAATATCACTTTGTTTACAGAAAGGATAACTGGAAAGACACTGAAATGGATAACAAACAAGACAGTGATAGCCAGACAGTGGTGGTGCACACCTTTAATCCCAGGATTTGGGAGGCAGAGACAGGTGGTTTTCTGAGTTTAAGGCCAGTCTGGTCCTACAGAGTGAGTTCCAGGACAGCCAGGGCTACACAGAGAAACCCTGTCTCAAAAAAACAAAAACCACAACAAAAAAAAAAACCCCAAAACAAAAAAAATCAAAACAATTATAGCTGTCTTACTCAAGTGTTTGGAGAAAACTTTTTAGTTTATCGAGGTTACATCATTAGATCGTTTGAAAACAGTTTGAACCATGTATATGTTTGTATCTAGAATAGCATATAATATTTGTAAAAGTTAAGTCTCCAGCTCCTGCTATCTTCTCAAACCTCTGTCACTGACATTCCACCCCATGTCAAGGGTTCACATAATGACAAGGCAGGTCTTACCCATGCAGTCTACTGCCTGACCGGTTGAACTACCCCAGCAAGAATTCAAGGGATATAAATAGGTAGTAAAGCGGCCTTAGCATGCCTTGATAAAGCATGAGTCACATAGTGCATAGGTAGCCTCTAATATATTGGTATGCATATATAAATATATATGAATTTTTCTCTCATATTAATTCATCTCCACACTTATTTACACTTATCCACTTACAGCAATGTAAGACCATGTGACTGCTTCAAAACCAATGGAAAGAGAGGGAAAGAAAACAATGTCACTTTCAAGCCAAATTGCGTTGTAAGCACTAGGTTATGTCTACCTTGTTTTCCATATAGACTGGAAACAACTAAACTAAGAAGTCATGCATTGACCATGTCAATACAGTCTTCAACCTATCTCCTGAATAACTAAATGGAGAGCCCTTGGCCCACCTAGAACTACCCAGGATTGTTGACATCAACCAAAATAAAAATTCTATTGACTCGGTATATGTACACATTTGTATCTACTTATTTCATTAGCTTTCCTTTCCTTATTATATTCAGTGTCAAACTTTATCATTCGCACTTTCCTGGAGTTTGCAACCTATGTTGCCAAAACATCAGTTCCAATAGCCTGAAAAAAAAAAAAAAACAAAGACAGTGAAACAGTATTTTTCCATTCATTATTTTATTCATAAATTATATTGGGAAAGAGGGAACACTTTAGAGTTAAGACACATGGAGTTTACAGTCAATGTAAGCAGAGATATAAGTACATGCATTCCTTGAAGGGTAAATATTTCAAAATAATAGGACATATTAAAATCACTTTCACTCAGCTGGGATCATCAGTGTGAACCTTCTGGACTTCCGTGAACTCTGTCCTGCTTTCATTTCGATGCAGACCATCCCTGGTGGTTCACGGTGGGCTGAGGGTGGATTTTTAAAATACAAGCACATTATAATGCTCCCTGTATTCACGTTATACATGCAATGTGAATATCAGGAGTCGAAGCGAGATCTTCCCTGTGTAAAGGAGGAGGGGCCCTGAGCTCAGCTTTAAGGACTCCGTAGATGCATTTGCTATTGAAGATGAGGAGTCCTTAGAGAGAGATTCCGAGCTCAACTTCATTAGTTCGTCAATAAATGGGCAAATTCAGGGAGGCTGACTTATTTATCCATGGTTAGGCATCTTCAGCAGAGCATACACTTATTTTAGTCTTCTGCTTTCTACTCAGACGTGTTTCTATTAGGCCCTACAGCTTGATAGGTGAAGTGGAGGGATTATAGAACCTACAGTCTGAACATCTAAGTATATGAGCCTGGGTCCGACCATCACCTGCCTGGTGAGGCGGCCAGGAAGCCAGCAGGCAAGCTAGCAGCAGCAGCACTTCTTGCAGCCACACTTCTGCTGGCAGCAGCACTTCTGCTGGCAACAGCCCTTCCCACAGCCGCAGCCGCAGCCGCAGCCGCAGGAGCCACAGCCACAGGAGCGGCAGCAGCAGCGGCGGCAGCAGTAAACCAACACAGGCTTGCAGCAGCCACAGCAGCCACAGCCACAGCAGCCACAGCCACAGCCACAGCAGCCGACCCGGTAGCACCTGCAGGTGGTGCAGCTGTTGCAGCCTCCACAGCCGCCGCAGCCACCGCAGCCGCCACAGCCACCGCAGCCACCGCAGCCACAACTGCCACAGCCACCGCAGCCTCCACAGCCGCCACAACCGCCACAGCCACAGCCGCCACAGCCACCGCAGCCACCGCAACCTCCACAACCACAGCAACCCATGGTGTCAGTAGAGAGGATTCGGATCAAATGAACAGAGGAGCAACTTGAGAGAGGAGAGGATGATCTAATGCTGCCTTCTGCTGAGGGCAGGGCTTATATACCATCTTGGGGCAGGCATGACCCAAGCACATGGTTTCTACTGTTTATCTCAGCTTCCTTGAGAGAATTCTTCAGCACTTCAGGTTTACTTCCTTCTTAGGGGCCTTTAAGCTCACAAACAGCTTATTTTTAGCCATGGGTTTATTTGTTCTGAAAACAAATTTACGGCTGGGTTCTGGAATAGTTTGCCTACGTACTATTGTCGGCACAACCCAGGAGAGTCTCGCCGAAGGGAGTTTTTCTTTGAACCTAGCATGACTGGACTCGTGAGACCAACCCTTTCCCAAGTCCTTTCCACGTCGTCACTGATCCCGGCAGAGATGATGCAAAGAAATATGTTTTGAGGACCTGCCAACCAGAAGCCTCAAAGCTAAGACTTCCAGAATCTATGCACGTTGGGCCAAGGTGTGCAATAGCTTGGGTTTGATCCCAGCGCTGCAAAGAATAAATAGGCAAGGTTTCTTGGTTTGATTCCTTTAAGAGAGACCGTGAATGTCACCTCAAAAGTTAATAGAAAGAGGGCTCTTCCAGAATTTCACCATGATACCTGGCTGCGGTTGTCCTATCTGCCGTGCGACATCTACCTGAACAGATGATGCATAGACATAGAGCTTGGTCCTGTGTCCCCTGGTTGTGAGTGACAGTCGTCCCCTATGGTGTAGTGCCTTTCTATCATAATCATAAATGGGGCCGTGGGATTAGTAAGAAAACAAAACAGTGTTAGAAGACCTTTGAAAGACACCCAGAAGTGGAGTACAAGTGAAGTTTAGTCCCCGCCCCCACAGAACCTACTCTGCAGCCATCGCTTCTGTGTAAGCAAATCACTTCAACGCCCCGTCCTAAGCCCTACCTTAGAGACATCTGTCGCAAAGGCAACAGCAGACGTGTCCACATGTTATGGTTCTTAATAATAATCTGAGATTGGGTGGTAGTGCAGTTGGTTCAGCCTGCCAGCTCTTCCTTGTCAAAGCCACCAGAGCCAGTGCTCCTGCTGTGGCAGCTGGCAGGCACAAGGGCTGGCTCACAAGCCCTTCTACAATCAGGGTTAGCTCCCCTGCACCCACTGCACCAGAGCCAGCTCTCCAGCACTGCCCCCAGCTAGGGGCGGGGCGGGCTCTCCTGTTCTCACACCCTCAGGGCCAGCTCTCCCTTGCTCATACTATCTACCAGGGCCAGCTCTCCTGAGCTGCCCAGGCTTGGTGTGGGGCCTGCTCTCCCAAGTGCTGTAGCCTGTGAGGGTCGGGGCCTGCTCTCTCACTCATGCCCTGAGGGCCAGCTCTCTCAAGCTGCCCAGGTAAAGAAAGGGTGGGCCTGCTTTCTGGTGAAGTGCAGGGCAACTCTAAGGCCTTGGACATCGAGATGGCTCGAGGAGGAAGCCCTGACAGGGGACATCTGCATGGCCTCCGGTGGTAACATTGATCCAGACCCCTGTTACTACCGCAGTGGTAGCCAGGACCTGGCCAGGACCTAACCATGGCCTCTGGTGGCCGCACAGGCTACCCACATCAGGCTGGCTATCACCACAGTCTCTCGTCTCCGGTTCCTCCTCTCTTCAGAGTGCACACCCATTCCCTTCTCTTCCTCTCCTATCTCTACACCACATATTGCTTATCACAGGGCCACCTCTGGGCGTCCGCTGCCCATCCACCGCATGTCCTGGCTTCCAAGCTCACCCAGGCTCGCTCTCCTCACAGCTCCCTGCACCGGCGCTCAGAGCAGCCCACGTGACCACTCGCACCTGCTCAGCTACAGAGCCAAGCCCGCTGAGTGACAGAAATATTTAAAGGTGAGGAGAGACCGGCGACACTGTCAAGTCCTTCCTAAAGCAAGGGTAGCACCTGGCTGTTGGCAGTGAGAAGCAGCCAAAGCACGTCCATCCGTCTATCCGTCCATCCGTCCATCCATCCATCGGCCTGCTGCCGGTAGACACTTTCTTTGTGGTTCTGGGCTGCTACAGTGTTTATGTAGAGACCAGAGCTGCTGCCTACCAGCACTGAACCGCGCTTTGAACATGAAACAAGGCTAGGTTTTTCTTAGATCTGCTCACATTGAAGTCTAAATGTGGCACTCCAAAGCAGGTCATTGATTCTTTTCTTGGCAGTAAACGGAACTTGTGAACTTGTGATTATTTTTGCCTTTATAATATTTGTTTAAAAGATTTATTTATTGTTATATGTATGTACACTGTCGCTAACTCCAGACACCCTGGAAGAGGGTATCTGCTCTCATTACGGATGGTTGTGAGCCACCATGTGGTTGCTGGCATTTGAACTCAGGACCTTCGGAAGAGCAGTCAGTGCTCTTAACCATTGAGCCATCTCTCCAGCCCCCTTTATAACATTTTTGAGGGAAAAAGTATGTTATTAAAGAGTGAATAGCCGGGCGTGGTGGCACACGCCTGTAATCCCTGCACTTGGGAGGCAGAGGCAGGCGGATCTCTGAGTTCGAGGCCAGCCTGGTCTACAGAGTGAGTTCCAGGACAGCCAGGGCTACACAGAGAAACCCTGTCTCAAGAAAAAAAAAAGAGTGAATAAATATTATGGATTCACTTAGGTCATTTTATTTTGTTTTGTTTTGTTTTGTTTTATCTTATCTTATCTATTTTATTTTATTTTATTTTATTTTATTTTATTTTATTTTATTTTATTTTATTTTATTTTAAAGACTGAGTGTCCAGGAGTTGGGGAGACAGCTTGGTGGGTAAAGGCCTTGCCATACAAGCCCAAGGACCTGAGTTTGGATTCCCTAACACCCACATAAAAAATTCCACACAGTAATCTCAGCACTGGGGAGGCAGAAACCAGGGGCTGACTGAGCAAGGAAACCAAGCCTAAACCAGTGAACAACAACGTGAGAGACCCTATTTCTCTCATGGCGAGGAAGCCATTCTAATATACTTTTGGCCTCCACATATACCCACATGGGCAGATGTGCCTGTACACATATGTGCATACACATACATCATATATACGTATACACAAAAAAGTGCTCACTAATAGTAATTTGAACCTTTTATTTTATTTATTTTTGTATTTATTAATTTTACGTGAGTACACTGTTGCTGTCTTCAGACACACCAGAAGAGGGCATCAGGTCCCATTACAGATGTTTGTGAGCCACCATGTGGTTGCTGGGAATTGAACTCAGGACCTCTGGAAGAGCAGACAGTGCTCTTAATTGCTGAACCATCTCTCCAGTTCCCTGAATCTTTTATTTTAAACCTTGTGCATAATCGTGGGGACCTTTTCAAGAACTTTCACTTTTTCTATGTGTTTCTTTTTCTTTTCCTTCTCTCTTTGTAAAGTGGGGTCGGTCTCATTACACTGCCTGTATCATTCCCACACTCCTGAGCTCAAGCTAGCCTCCTTTCTCAACCGTAAATTTAAGTGCACATGATCATTCCGAGCTTAAAGAAGGTAACTCTGAAGCACGTGACCAACACCTTCCTTTGTCCTCTTGAAAATAGATGCCAACTTTATACAGTTTAAATGTTAATTTAGTTTCTTCAGTATGTCAGATGATGTTTTGTTGGGGTGCAGAGGTGAAAGGATGTTTTGCTATACAGCAAACTATGTTGTGAATGAATGCATGATGTCTGCCATCCCTGGGCTGGTGGTCCTGGGTTCTGTAAGAAAGCAGGCTGAGCAAACCAGGGAAGCAAGCCAGTGAGCAGCACCCCTCCATGGCCTCTGCATCAGCTCCTGCCTCCAAGTTCCTGCCTTGAGTGAGTTCCTGTCCTGACTTCCTTTGGTGATGAACAGCAGTGTGGAAGTGTAAGCTGAATAAACCCTTTCCTCCCCCCATCCCCCCAAAAAGAATGCATGATGTTCAGAAGGAATATACATGTGACCCCCACAGGCAGTGGAGCTCAAGCACTGGTTTGCCTTGCTCTGCCTTGCTAGTCTTTGCTGGCAACACACACGTATTGGTTCATCTTACATTGCCTTGCTGAGCTTTGCTTATGGTGACTTCATAGAGAGAAACTCACCAGAGAGCGTCTCCTGGGGGTACTGTAGCTTCTTGCCACTTCCGTGGATTCCAGCTGATTGGCGAGCCTCATGGTTTCTTCTGGATTGAACCACAGTTGCTGATTCATTATGTGTGGTGTCTGCTGAGTGGACTGGACTGCAGGTGCTGGTTTGTGTGTGGTGTTTGCTAGTGCACTAGACTGAGAACAATGAAGTTTGGAATTGCCCCAAAGAACTATTTCTAAACAGGCCCCAGCATCATAATAACCTTTCTTTCCACCACCTCTGGTGGGTAGTGTGCTAGAGGGGAGGTTGAACTCTTATTAAAGTAGGTTATAAAAAATATACGCCCACAGAGCTGTGAGCTACTATGTCTCTTCTATGAGGGCTATCCTTCTGTGGAGGAGTGGAAGGTGTGGTCTGGGTAGAACCAGATCAAATCTCACTATCATAGAATTTGTCCCCATCTTAAAAAAAAGAATCCTGGAAATTGTTCTTCCCTGAATCATCCAAGGCAAGAACAGACTAAGAGGATGGAGAATGAGTTCTTGAAAATGCAATATGTGCCAGGCGGTGGTGGCACACGCCTGTAATCCCAGCACTTGGGAGGCAGAGGCAGGCGGATCTCTGAGTTCGAGGCCAGCCTGGTCTACAGAGTGAGTTCCAGGACAGCCAGGGCTACACAGAGAAACCCTGTCTCGAAAAAACTAAAAAAAAAGAAAAAAAGAAAAAAGAAAATGCAATATGTAAACTATTTCTCCTGTGTTTCTAGGATGCTATAGATAGAATACCATTTGGGGAGGTGTCATTGAATGTGACATCGAAAGGGATGACATGATGCATTTAAAAAATACAGTGTGGTGCCCACAAGGGGAAACACACACACACACACACACACACACACACACACATTCAGCTTACATGAGTCTTTGGCTTCATAAATCTTTCTCATTAGTGCTTCCTTGAGGGGCTAGGAGCGTGTACCTCAGTGGTTAGAGCACTTGCCTAGCATGCAGCAGGCCTGGGATTCAGTCCACAGTAACACACAGGATCACAGGTCAGGTACTCATGGGACAGGAGCCAGATAGACAAGGGTTAAAAGTGCATACTTCTCTCTAGTACCTGTCCCATGATCCTGCGTTACATTGTGGACATTGCTTATAGAATACAAATATGCCTCATTTTAATTTATGAGATTTCAGTCTATATTCAGTGCAAACCTTACCTTTCATCATTTTTTTTTAAAGATTTATTTATTTATTAAATGTAAGTACATTGTAGCTGTCTTCAGACACCCCAGAAGAGGGCATTAGATCTCATTATGGATGATTGTGAGCCACCATGTGGATGCTGGGATTCGGGCTCAGGACCTTTGGAAGAGCAGTCAGTGCTCTTAACTGCTGAGCCATCTCTCCAGCCCCCATTTCATCATTTCTTGTCTTTCAGGCTCCCCTGGGAAACAAAAAATATAACTGGATTAGAGTCAAAGGAAAGGCCAAGTGAAGATCAGTCATGTGGCCTCTTATGAGGAGCAGGATGAAAAGGTTGAGGCAGGGAAGGAGTTTGTCCGAGAGTAGAGATTCTAAGAGCCACTTCTTACCTATCTACAGTGAACAGTAATGATTCAAACAACAGCCAGTCTCCTTGACCATCGCTCAAGAGATTGTTTTCCATGCAACATCTAATCAGTCGAGGTGAAGGGTTTGCCCCGTGCGTGAGGAAACATGCTCAAGAGTTCCCACAAGACAGCTCAGGACTGTGAACATTTCTACATCATCAAAGGACAGAGCAAGGCTCGTAGGTTAATTTACTTCATCCAGTGAACATTTATTGAGCACCTACTATGCAGTAGGCACTTGATACCAGCGAGCAAATTCCGTACCTGAAGCTTCCATGGGCATTGCTCACAGAAAATAAACACTGCTCATTTTAAAGGATGAGATTTCAGTCCGCTGAAAGCATGGCTGTCCCTGAAGGTTCTGTACCCACCAGAGGAATCAGGAAATACTGTTATCTGAAATGTTGAAGCAAGACAGTTCAGCGCAAAGCAGTATCAGGAAAACAGAAGGCCGTGGGTGGCGTTTCAACGTCAGATGAAAATCTCATCTTTCATATGCACTCACTCGTATGCAGCTTTTTAAAAATGAGACACAGGCATAGACTACAGGTGATTAGCTGCAGAAAGGTGGATTACAGAACAAGATGGCATTTGCAAGGGGGAGATTCTGAAAGGAGATACAGGCTGCACACCCCAGGCCAAGGACCTGCAAGCCAGGCTTCGAATCTCAGAATACACCCGAAACCATGGAGCCGTTACAAATAGGCTGGGCATCCCATTTTATGCTGAAAGATTTGCCCCCAAGTCTACCTTTCACCTAATTCTGATGTCCTCTGAAGCCGTATGCCTTCTGGAAAGGTGGCTGTCTGTTCCTCAGTCTTCTGTGTCCATGTCTAATGAACACAGTCGTAGTAATTGGACAATCCTCTTCCAATTCTTCCCCACAGCGTCTCTCCTTAAGAAGTTTTTAATCCATTTTAACCTGGATTTCTAAAGCCTTTACAGAGAAAGAAGAAATAACCTAGTTTACCACATTTCCTGGATAAATGTCTGTGTGTGTGTGTGTGTGTGTGTGTGTGTGTGTTACATAAAGCCAGAATTAAATCAGAGTTAAAAATGACTATTTTTGTCCATTCCCTGTCTGTTCTTATAAGAAATCTATTGATAGTGGGATGCCAAGAACAGAAAGTTGCCTTTGCCTGCCAAACGTGAGGCGAGGCCTTAGGAGAGCTGACAAAGCCCTCCAGCATGGAGCCTGCGGTCAAGCACTGGCCAAATGCTCTGCCACAGATCTGAGTCACTCTTCCTTCTAAAAATGGACAAACCATAGTTGCCATCATAACCCATGTCTTCTCCACATAAAAACAGAATCTTTATGTTCTTGTATAATGTTTAAAGATAGGATTTTAGGAAATGTTGCTAACTGATATGATGTGAAACTTTACTTCTGTTTTTTAACATTTGTTTACCTGTACCCATTTTCCTTGGAGACTGATGACACCCAGGATTTAATTTTGAAACTGAGGATATTATTGCTGGTCAATGTTGGCTCAAGCCTGTTATTCTACCCCCGAGGAAGCTAAGGCAGGAGGATTGTTTAAGGATAGCTCAAGGCCAGCCTGGGCTACGTGGTGATTCAAGATCTCTCAGGGCCACAGAAGAAAAGGAGGGAAGGAGAGAAAGAGGAAGGAACTTGAGAAAGAAGGGATGGAAACAATGATATTGAATCTGAGTTTCCGCACTTTACTTCAGGTCTCCCAAGTGACTGAAAACTGAGACTCTCGGCCAGGTCTAGGTGGTCCCAGGGATCTGGCTTTGTCTATTTCCCCCATGAAGCCAGAAGGAAAGGCTCTTCTATCTACCCTGTTGCTCCAAACCACCTCTCCTTTATATGTCTCCACCTTTTCTCTCCATAGTAGCCTCTGGCTGTGTTTTGCTAAGGACCTGCAGTGGCATTCCAGTTCTTCGTCTTTATGGACTTTCCCTTAGAGGTCCCCCTGAACCCACTTCCAGGTATGAGACCTGTTTCAAAAGACCAGTCTTTAACTCCAGGCTCACAGCCAGCAGGTACCAGGCATTAGAGTTCATGCCTCATGTCCATCCTCGTGATAACACTGAAGATCTTGACATAGACTTGGATCTGGCTCGCTTAGCGCCTGAGTCAGTAGGAGTGGTAAACCATGGGTTTCTCCTGAGCTACTCTGCTTTCTTGATCACTTCCTGCTTGGAGCTACTGTATCACGCACGCATCACATGTTCACTAAGTGAGCTTTTAAGTACAATGACGACACATCATTTACGGCCTTGGCATTGTAAACACCAGCTTAATGGGCTTCTGACGGTGTTATGCAGAACATTTGTAAACTTTGTACTTCCTTGCACGGAAGATCCACTATTACACCCTTTGAAGACATTGGGGTATCTGAAAACACAGAAGGTAACTGACAAATAGTATTAGAAGCAAGGTAAAAATTCATACTGGTATAAGGTGAAATTACCCATAAACAGGTAGGTTCGATTTTAGGGACACTCAACATTGTGTGTGTGTGTGTGTGTGTGTGTGTGTGTGTGTATTGTGTGTGTGTGTGTTTCTGCATGCTGGCTGGCTGTATGCTTTTGGAGAGGAGACAGTGTTTTGCTATGCACCCCAGTCTGTCTTGGTTTCCAATGCCCCTGCCTCAGATTACCAAATGTGGGAACTCCAGGCATGTGCCACAATGCCTGGCTAGTGGTTGGTTTTGAAAGAGAACACCAAATGCAGAGAGACATGGACGAAAACCAAGCCAAGTTCATGGCTCAGACAAGATGATGGATTTCTCTTTGCTTTAGCAAGGGCTCAGAAAAGCAAGAAGGTTAAAAAAAAACAAAACAAATCAAAAGCCACCGAGGTCTCAGCCCACAGTCAGGGAAATCACATAGCTACTATGATCCATCACTGACAGCAGATCAGAAACTGAAACAGGCCAGGAGCCCGGAGGTCAGAGCTGACGGAGAGGCCTTGGAAGGATGCTAAGCTGGCTTTCTCATGACTCCTGAGACCACCAGCCTGGGGCTAGCACCACCCACAGTGGACTGGCTCCTCCCCTTCAATTGCTCGTTAAGAAAATGCCCTTCAGGCTTGCCTATAACTCATCTCCTGAAGACATTTTCTTAATTAAGGTTCCCAATTAGGTCATCATTCTCAGATGACTTTAGCTTGTGACCTAAAGCTATTTCTTTGACTATTACAAGGAGACTGCCTCAGCAGTCCCTGACCCTGCCAAGGAAAAAACAGAAACAAAGCTCCTCTGGTGTTTCAACACTTGATTTCCTCCCCAGATGTCTTAACGGACCCTACCCCGCCTCTCCCTGGGACGTATACCTGGGTTTCATATACCACGTCTTTACTAGCACCTGCAACTGCAATTCTTTTTATTCTTTATTTCTGCCTTCCTTCACCATGTATAATTGTAGTAATAGCAAATTTCTCACAGCTCTGGGTATTAGACCCTGCACCCCATGCAGTTACAGTCTTCCATAGCTACAGTAAAGTCTGAGTTTTTCAATGCATGCCCGCAGAAGGTCTTCATTACAATGGTAGCTCCCCAGGAATGTCACCCATATTTATGATGATATTAAAAAACACATGGAATTCTCTTTTAAGGGACTGGAACTATGGAGATATGAACACTTGATACTCTTGCAAGAGGACCGGAGTTTTGTTCCAAGCCATATAGGACTGCTCACTATTATTTGCATCTACAGCTCCATGGGATCTTGTATCTTCTTCTCCTTGAGCACCTGAATTTGCCCATGCACACATGCACTCGCACACACAGGGGAGGGGATCATTCCTGAAAGAGAAAATCTTACAGGTACATACATATACACCTGGAATCTCAGCACTTGGGAGGTAGAAGGCTCTTTAACTACACGGCAAATTCAAGACTAGCCTGGGCTGCATGAGACCCTGTCTCAAAAAAACAAAGCAGTAACCGTGAGTGCCCCACGTATTAGCCACGGCACGGATAGACACCGGAGTCACCATGCTAACTGTAACAAGGGGGACACACAAAGACAGCAGTAGGAGAGTGGAGACAGAGAGCTCTAAGTTCGACACAAAGATGTAGGATTAAAGGATCTCCCACTGCATGAAGCCTTCAGCTAACAGTGCTCTGTGTTCTGGATGTTAACTAAAACGGAGTGCTGGGCAGTGGTGGTGCACACCTTTAATCCCAGCACTTGGGAGGCAGAGGCAGGCGAATTTCTGAGTTCGAGGCTAGCCTGGTTTACAGAGTGAGTTTCAGGACAGCCAGGGCTACACAGAGAAACCCTGTCTCGAAAAACCAAAAAAGATAAATAAATAAATAAATAAATAAATAAATAAATAAATAAATAAATGGAGTGGACAGTCCTGTCACAGAGAAAATGGGGGACTGTGTTAGATGACAGATCTTTTCATGTGCTCCATTAAGCTCCATTAAGACAACCACTTTACCATATATGTATCAACGAGAGAGGGGTGGGGGAGAGAGAGAGAGAGAGAGAGAGAGAGAGAGAGAGAGAGAGAGAGAGAGAGAGAGGGAAGGAAGAGGAAGAAAAGAAAGAGAGAGATTAGGGAGGGAGGGGTGTAGGTGGTTGGCTGCCAGGCATGAGAGAGTCATGGCCTGGCTCTTTCCCCGAACATTTATGACTTGATGCTCACATTTGATGTAATCAAAACCTTTTTTCCCCCTGAGATAGGAGCTCATGTAGCCCAGGCTAGGATTCCAGGCATGTGCCATCATGCTTGACTCCTACTTCTTTTTTTTTTATTAGACATTTGCTTTATTTACATTTCAAATGTTATCCCCTTTCCTCGTTACCCCTCCGAAAACCCCCTATCCCAGCCCCCTCCCCCTGCTTACCAACTCCTCCCTCCCACTTCCCTGACCTGGCATTCTGGCCTCTCCTTTCATTGACCTCTGAAAAGGCCATCCTCTGCTACATAGGTACCCGGAGCCATGGGTCCCTCCATGTGTACTCTTTGGTTGGTGCTCTGACTTCTGCTTCTTAACTAAATGAAGAGTGACCCGCTGTTAAGGAATAACTCCCCAAACCTGTAAAACGCAGGGGAGCACTGAGACCGTGGGATCCTTATTGCCCTGCTCCAGTGCTGTTTGCTTATCATGGACCGAGGGTTCATTCCTAGGTGGGTGTGTCTGAGAATAAGTCGGTTAGATATAAATACCTTTTATAAGGAACACTGAAAGGTCATCGATCTTTGGGGATCTCTTGGGGAATTTCCAAGGTGATATTTACAGCTTTTGCTACCACCGTGGCCTCGAGTCCACTCTGAAGTGTTCCAGGAGGGAACCCTGCCTGCTTTCCACCCCCCACAGCCACTACCTCATCCACTGCAACCTCCCTACTTTTCCCTTGGGATCCTGTCTTCCTCTGGACTTCCTTCCTCCCCAGATCTACAGTGATGAGAACTCTCTTGCCGGTGGGACAGTCAGCTCCGTTCTTTACCTAATCAGCTCCTCCAGAACCTTCATCTCCCATCAAGGTCTCAACACTTGAAGGGAAAAGACCTTCCTGGCCTGGAGTTTGCAGTGGGGGTGGGGGGAGCTGAATTAGCAAAAGGGCAGGTGTGTTTCTTATCAGTAACACTTTTTTAAAGGTTTATTATTGTTATTTTATGATTGCTTTGCCGGTGTGCATGCTGTGTGCATACCTGGTGACTAAGGAGGCCAGCAGCGGGCACTGGATCCTCTGGAACTGGAGTTACGGTTAGCTGTGTGTCACCACTTGACCCCAGGTAAGAGTAGCAAGTGCTCTGAACTGCTGGACCCTTCCACCCAGTTGAATTTTTGGCGTTGTTTTCTGTTGTTTGGAAATGGGGGTCCTATTGTCCTAGAACCCCTCCATGTAACCCACACTGGCATCAAAATCACCACAATCCTCCTGCCTCAGCCATCCAAATACTGGGATAGCAGGCTTCCTCCACCATGCCTAAATATAAGTCATTCTAATTAATTAATTAATTAATTAGTAGATATGGTCCTGTGTATCCCAGGCTAGCCTGGAAATGATTCTGTAGCCAGGTGTGACTTGATCTTCCAGCCTCTAACCTCCTAAGTGCTGGAATTACAGGCATATGCCATAATAGAGGACTGCTTTAACGTGGTGCTAGGGACTGAACCCAGGGTCCCATGCATACACGACAAACATTCTACCAACCGAACCGCATCCTATCCCTAAAACTCATCATTTGAGATGGCAATTCTGTTTTTCAAAAGATGCCTTGGTCAGTACACAGAACTCCTCCTTGTACCCTTCTGTTTCACCCCACCCATCCCTCTCCTTTTCCTCCTTTGTTGGTATATCTAGGTGAACTAAGTTGATGTTGTTGCTGTTAATTCCTTTTTTTCCTTTTTTTTTTTTTTTTTTTTTTTTTTTTTTTTTTTTTTGGTTTTTTGAGACAGGGTTTCTCTGTATAGCCCTGGCTGTCCTGAAACTCACTCTGTAGACCAGGCTGGCCTTGAACTCAGAAATCCGCCTGCCTCTGCCTTCCGAGTGCTGGGATTACAGGCGTGCGCCACCACTGCCCGGCTAGTTGCTGTTAATTCCTAATCTCTCTGTTTGAAAGGACCCTGTGGCCAGGCGGTGGTGGCGCACGCCTTTAATGCCAGCACTTGGGAGGCAGAGGCAGGCGGATTTCTGAGTTCGAGGCCAGCCTGGTCTACACAGAGTTCCAGAACAGCCAGGACTACACAGAGAAACCCTGTCTCGAAAAACCAAAAAAAATAAATAAATAAATAAATAAAAAAAAATAAAAAGAAAGAAAGAGAGAAAGAAAGAAAGAAAGAACATTGTGGTCCTCCCATAAGCATCCACTCAAAGGTTCCTTAAGATGGTCCTTGACTAAATGATCCTTCCAGTGAATAGTTTCCACTGGGGAGAGAGAGGGAGGGAGGGAGAGAGAGAGAGAGAGAGAGAGAGAGAGAGAGAGAGAGAGAGAGAGACCAGTAGTTTGGTTACATTACATTGGGCCGAGGAAGATGTTCTTGAAAATATAACTGAGAGCTGAAAAAGATCTAGCAGATGAAAATGTAGGCAATTTTGGTCAAAGGCAAGAACAAACTCTGCTGAGGGAGAAAGGAGTCTCCAAGTTTGTGAAAAAACTTGCAGAGAAAAAAAGGAAGGATGACTACTAAGACCTAAGAGGTTCCAACATTGGAGTGACTGTAATCTGGGCTGGACAGGCATCCTCTGTCGGGACAGAGAGATGAAAGGGTTAATAATGGAGATGGAGACACCACCCCCGCCCCCAGGAAGAGGCTCCTAGAGTGGGCAGAGATGGAGATGCCAAAGAAGACATTTGGGTACGGCTGCAGAGTTGCATGGAGTCAATGGACTTGGTGGATAGCGATTTATTGAAACATTCATTTTATCTGTGGTGTATGTACATGTGTGATTGTGGATGTGCGTGCACACATGTCCTGCAGGGTGCTGAGCATCTTCCTCAGTCACTCTCCACCTTATGGTTGTTGTTGTTGTTGTTTAGAACAATCCTCTCACTGAACCTGAGGTTCACCTAACTAAAGTAACTGGCTCCAGAGATCTGTCTCTGGTTCTCTAGGACTTGGGATTATAGCTATGTCCGGCTTTTCTTGAGTGTTACAGATTTGAACTCAAATCCTCACAATTACGAAGCAGTCCGTTTAACCAGCTGGGCCATCTCTCCAGCCCCTGGGTATATGCTTAGACAGGACTTACTGACTGACTGGGTTAGAGAGATCTTAGGGAGAAGTGGTAGTGAGGAAGTACTCCAGGCTCTGGCCTGAGAGCGTGGGGGAGGGGGGATCTTTGGCTGCTAGGACTGTTTGTGTGAAAGCAAGATGGTGTCTTCGGAGTCCACAGCTTGAATTGGAAATACTGTGAGCATGCCCATGGAGATGCCAGGGGGCCATTAGGAGGATGGATCCAGAGCTCGGGGTCCTAGAGGAGGACCACTCCCACCAACGAGCTTGATCGTGAGGATACATGTAGAACTGTCCCATCGGTACTAAGTAAACAGAATGTGAGGTCAGGGTATAAAGGAGAGGGGGCAGTGACTGTAGTCAACCAGGGTGCCCCAAGATTTTGGGTCTGCAGTGAGATGAATTTGCTGAGACTGACCCAGGTCACAGTGGGATGAGCAGCAGACACGAGAATGTGAGGTGGGAGGAGAACTCTTTCTCCCAAGAGTCCCTGTCATGCTAAGACAGAGGAACCCCACCCCACCCCACCCCACCCCACCCCACCCCACCCCACCCCACCCCCACCCCCACCCCCACCCCCACCCCCACCCCCGCCCTGGAATTACTGAATGGATCACAATGAGACGCTCAGGAACTGACCTGGAGGCCTCTGAGCTGGGGATGAGTTTGAATCTAATCTCTTTACCACAGAAAGCAAGGAAACTTAATTCCAGTCTTTACCTTTGGCCTCACCTTAAGAGGAAACGGCGTGGCGGGGGGGGGGGGGGGGGAGGTAACCAAATCATTTATCACGGTGCAAATCGCAAATGGAAGCTCTGTGCGCTGCTTGCGCAAACCAGCCTTATTTCCTGATGTTGTAGCTTGTGTTCTTTGATCTGGAAACCCGGAAAAGCAATCAGAGAAAAGGCCTTTTCTAATAGAAATGACAGAGGCAGACAGAAAACGTGTTTGTGGAGCTGATATCATGGCAGATAAAGGTAGCCGCGACTAAGCCTGGACACCTGAGTTTGATCCCCAGACCCCATATGCCGGAAGAAGAAAACTGACTCCCGAAAGTTGTTCTTTGATTTCCATATGCATACACACAAAATAAAAACATAAAATATAATTCTGAAAAATCTAAAGAATGCTTGGTTGTGGGCTGGAGCCCTAGCCACTTGGTGAACAGCCAAACGTGCCTGATGCCCAAGTTCCCCACCCAGCACTACAGGGAGGGGGGGGCGGTTGTGGTGGTGCAGGCTTGTAATACCAGCACTCAGGTGGGGGTGGGGAGGGGGCAGGGAGATCAGAGGTTCAGAGAGGCATCTTTGGCTACACAGGAATTTTGAAATTAGCCTGGGCTACAAGAGACCCTGTCTCAAACAAACAGACAAACAAACAAACAAACAAACAAAAAGTCAGGTTAGCCAAAGCCCCTCATCTTGTGATTGTGAACACGGTTTGTCGACCTGTCTGTTTCAGGCAAGAAACTGGGCCCCATTGTGTCAAGGTTCGCAGAAGGATACAAGGCAGAGAAGGTATTGATGTCATTAAGGAAAAACACCACTGAGGGGATAAAAAAAAAAAAAAAAGATTGAAAAGTAATCCTACAAAGATTCAAAAAACCATATTTGGGGCATTGTGCCTTTAAGAAGCTGCTCTTTCCAGCTGCTTGGAACCTAACATAGGTTCAGGCTTGAGCTTGCCAAATCAACCCATGCTTGAGGGACGCTGGATAGAAAAAAAAAAAAAAATAGAGGTCTTTATTGAAGATGGTGGAGCAGGAGGCAGTCATCGGCTTGTCCCCAGGACCACCTTCCAAGGCGTTCAGAGAAGGAGGATGAAATTAGGGCTCAGTTCAGAAACCCAGCATGTCCTAGGAGCCCCACTAAGGCATTCTGGTGCTCTAGGGCTTGGATACAGAACACAGACCCTGATCCCCATGGCAGTATGCTTTCATCTGGAGAGCAGACTCTTGGGTCCCGTTGTGGTCAGCACCTAATTTTTTAGAATCAGTTCCCTAAAGTCAGCTGTCACTATCAACTTCATAAAAGTCTGGACTGACATCCTGGGGAACTGGCATGTGAGCGTGTATGTGCTGTCCACACACCACGCATCCTCTCTCTCTCTCTCTCTCTCTCTCTCTCTCTCTCTCTCTCTCTGTGTGTGTGTGTGTGTGTGTGTGTGTGTGTGTGTGTGTATGTATGTATGTGTGTGTCCTTGCCCCCCATTTCTTCCTCTGCTTCTGAGGCTTACAGGCTTAGGGCTATGAAAGGCTTCAAAATGAAACCAAAAAGAGAAGGATTAACTCCAAGCGATAGATGGACCCTCCAACTTGTCGTCTTAGCACTTGAGAAACTGAGGCAGGAGGATTGCCATTAGTCTTTAAGGCAACTGTGAGACTGTCTCTGCAAAGCAAAGCAATCCTTTCGATTCTCCCTGTGCTTGAGCCTGCAGGAAAGCATCCTGCGAACTGCATGACAGACACGAGGGGGCAGTGTGTGCTAACCAGTCGATGCTGTGGCTCGGGCTCCTCACTCCTGAAATGTCTGGCTGTCCTCCCAGACCTAACAGGAACTGATAAAGAGCTTTGGGGACAGGCGTGGTTGGCCCCCAGGTCTAGTCACTGAGGCACAATGTAAAGTCAGCATGTGGAGACGGCTTGCCAGGAATGGGGAGGAATGTGCACACTCAGATCCAGTCCAGGGGCCTCGTCACTGAGGCTGCCCGGTGCCAAGGTCTTCTAAAAGGCAGGCTCTGAGCCACAGAGAATCTGATGCCATTTTGACCCTGGTCTCTAAAACCTCCATTTAGAGAGAGCCGATCATTCACTGGAGGGGAATTGGTTTCTTGCTTGGTTGGATGGTCTGGGTTTTGTGTTTTTGGAAAGGTTTCTGGTAGACCAGGCTAGTCTTGAACTCAGTATGTTAACCAAAGCTGTCCCTGAACTTCTGATATTCCATTCTCTACCACTGGAAGGGTAGTATCGCAGACTGTCCCGACCACTAGAGAGGACTTGACTGTGCACGTGTTGTGTGCTAGGCCAGGGCACAGAGCAGTAGTCCCATGCAAAGTCAAAAGGCCAAGTCCCTCCTAGGGACATAAATCCACAACCTCCAGCCCTTTTCCTTGCTCTCTTCTGTTCTGTGGAGTCCTCCCAGCCAGCAGGAACCACCGTCTATTCTTATTTGGAGAGAGAATGTGAATCATATGGTCGGCTCTCTAATCATGGCTGCCAGCCATGTTTCTCAAAGGTACCATCTGCTTTCCGTTTATCTGACTATCAAGTGGTGAGCAGTGATTCCAACACCCCCCTCCGTCGAGGGTGCGCAGCTGAAGGGGGGGCTGGGCAGGCCATCTGATGCCTCTCTACCTTGGCCTCGTCTCTCTCGCTGATTTGGGGTTCCCACCAAACAATGCACAGCCCTGCCCATTGGAACCCTCCCCAGTTCAATCCCTTCAGCCAGAAGCAAGCTCTGCTCCTCTTAATCCCCAAACCCATAGTTAGAGGGACCACGAATGCCCCAATTACTTTGCCATTAACTATTTTTTAAATGGAGATTCAATGAAGAACAGAAACATCTGTGTAGCAAGCAAGCCTCACCACACACACACACACACACACACACACACACACACCCCACCCATTATTAGATGGTAACACATACGTACCCATTTCATGAAAGGACCCTTTCCTCGGGTTGTAAATATCGCTAACATTGGCGAATATTAATGTTTGATGAGCTTCTCCAGAGGAGTTCCAGGTCCTTATATCCTGGAAACAAAGAACTGGACAGCCGGGCAGTGGTGGCACACGCCTTTAATTCTAGCACTCAGGAGGCAGAGGCAGGCAAATTTCTGGGTTTGAAGCCAGTCTGGTCTACAGAGTGAGTTCCAGGACAGCCAGGGCTATATACAGAGAAACCCTGTCTCTAACCTCCCCCCCCCCCAAAAAAAAGAACTGGAAAAAGACACATCAATCATAAGCAGCCTAGCAAGTTGTTTTCTAAATTATTACTCTTATGCTCATAGACTGCTGTCAGCTCTGGTCAGAGCAACTTCTTTCTGCAGTGAGCAGTGAGCAGCGGGAACTGTAGAGCGTTAGTTCTCAACCCGTGGGTCACGATCGCTTTGGAGTGGGACGACCTTTTCATAGGGGTTGCCCATCAGAATTTTACAGTATGATTCGTAACGATAGCAAAATTATGATTATGGAGTAGCAAGGAAATGATTTCATAGTTGGAAGTCAACGACATGAGGACGTAGCAGCGCCAGGAAGGCGGAGAGCCTCAGCTACAGGGCTGTACGGTATCTGTTAGGGTTTCTCCTGCGGGCGTAAAAACACCACGCCCAGAGGCAACGTGGGAAGGAAAAGGTTTGTTTCGCTGACACGCTTACACGTTCATATCACAGTTCACTACTGAAGAAAGTCTCCGGGCAGGAACTCAAGGCAGGAGCTGAAGCAGAAGCCACAGAGGACTTGCTTAAGGCCTTGCTCCTCATGAATGGCTCAGCCTGCCTTTTTATACACCTAAGGACCACCTGCCGGAGGGAGGCGCCATCCACACAGCTGAATCCTTCCGCATGCTTCATCCGTGAAGACAAAGCCCCAGTGACTTGCCTACGAGGCAGTCTTACAGAGAGATGTGTCTCCTCTGAGACTATAGTCTCACATATGTCTGCATTTGTATCAAATTGACAGAAAACAACCAGACACTTATTCTTGGTAAAAGAAAGAAAGAAAGAGAGAGAGAGAGAGAGAGAGAGAGAGAGAGAGAGAGAAAGAGAGAGAAGATACTCGTGGGTGATAGTTAAATGCCTCCAGGTTCCTTGAGGGCAATTAAATCCCACACTGTGCTGGTGTACAGTCACACCAGAGTGCCGAGACATGACCCATAGCTTGAATGCACACCTCCAAGATTCAGGGGACATGATGGAGGAGAGGAGGAAAAGAACGTAAGAGCTGGCGGAAGGGGTGGGATGTTGAGGACCCTGTCTTCTAAGTACAATCTTGAACTCATAGTAAGTACGAATACCTGAACAAGGTCTGCAGGAGACCTGACCAATCAACATTCCATCCTGAAGCATCGGGGGAGGGTGCTCATGAGGACCCTCCCCTCCCTGAGGATCTGTAGGCAGTTGACAGTCGCTGAGGAAGGAAAAGACATTTTCTTGGATGGTGTAGCCCCTGCTAAGGTGACGTTGTTCCTCCTCCTACAAGCAATCCAATCGAAACTGGTTGGGTCAGACACACACAAAGGCAAGTCATCAAAGTAATAGGAGAGGAAAAAATGAATGGGAGGAAGGCAAGAAAGAGAAATGGGGGTGAGTGTGATCAAACCACACTGCGAACCACACTGTGCATTGTGCGTGTGCATGAAAATAGGAGATCTATTATTATGTACAATTAACATAACGCTAATAAATACCTTTCAAGGGAGGAGTAGGCTAGAACAAAGTGTAATAGCTCAAATGGTCCCATGGAATAAAGGACAGGGCATTTGTGTGACCTAGCTGGGGCGTCTGTACATTGGGTGTGTGTTGGTTTGCTGCTTTGTTTTGTTTTGTTTTGAGACTGGGTCTCTCGTAGCCTAGGTAGACTTTGAGCTCACTATTAGCAGAGGATAACCTTGAACCTCCTGATCCTCCTGCCTCCGTCTTGAGGTATGCATTTAAGCTGTGTGTCACATTTCGGCACTCTGGGGTGACTGTGCACCGGCACCAGAGATAGGATTTAGTGGCTCTCCTGGAACCTGGAGGCGTTTTCCAGTCTTCCTGTTAGTCAACTTGTTTTTCCATTATGTTGATTTTTGTCAAGTTTTCCTCATTCCTCTTCCCGTTATCCTGCCTCCACGCCAGAGTCTCAGTCTCTCTCCTGAGCCTTGCCCTGCAGAGTATCTGATTGTCCCCTTGAGTGTGTATGGCTGGTTCCATTTTTGCTGATGCCTAACACGTAGGCACAGTCAGCTCTCAACCGGTGGCTGCACATCTGAGTCCTCAGCGACCCGCCACAGTCTCGCTCTGGTAATCCCTACTGCCTCGGTCCGCCCTGTCTCAGCCATGCGTCAGCTCACTAATGCGCAAGGGACCCGAAGTGCATCAGGAAAACGAACCCTGGCATCGCCATATTCTTCATTGTAAGTGAACTCTTGAACGTTGTGTCAGTTGATTCCGAAGAAATGAGAAGAGGCCCCACCTACCACACGCAGGGTGGGCCTGGAAGCTCACTGTGGCGACTAGACCGCGCTGGGATTCGTCAGGGAAGCTGACAGCGGGGAAGACAGCTCTCTCAATGTGCTTTGCATAATTGCTCCGTCTCAGTTTCTGCGAACAGTCCAAATCCTGTCAGACACGCATCTCTTCGCCTGTCAGCGCCCAGCCCCGTGCCAGGATTTCTCATTCTATCCATCAGGCGTAATTTCCAGACTCCCTCTTCCCTGTCAGGAAGAGTTTAATTCTTCATTTTCTTCATTTTCTTCGTGCCTTCAAAGAATTTCTTACTTTAGAGGGAAGGGAGGGTAGTTATAATAGGAAATATAGAGGTTTCGGATTTATTTGAGGGTACTAGGGATTGGACCTTGGGCTTCACACGTACTTGGGAAGTATCCCCATCCCTGAACCTATATCCCTACCCTCTTTTTGATCATTGCTTGTTTTAAATAGATGTTTCTTTGAAAAAAAAAAAAAGATTTATTTATTTCATTTTTTTTTTTTTTTTGAGTACACTGTAGCTGTCTTCAGACACACCAGAAGAGGGCATACATATCTCATTACAGATGGTTGTGAGCCACCATGTGGCTGCTGGGAATTGACCTCAGGACCTCTGGAAGAGCAATTGGTGCTCTTAACCGCTGGGCCCTTACTCATTTGTTTTGAGAAGAGGTCTCACTCACTCACCTAGACTGGCCTCACTGTCAAAGAAACTTAAACTGGGGATCCTCTTGTCCCAGCCTCCTCAGCAGCTGAGATCACAGACCTCGAACACCAGGATCATTCTTCATGTATACTGAGTGGACATGCTCACATATGTACCAGTGTATGTGCCTGAGCTTGCATGTACTAAGACCAGTGGACAATGTTGAGTGTCCTATTACATTCAGTCTTACTCCCTTGATACTCCCAGTCTCTCACTGAATTGCTACTATGTTTCCAACCCAGTTCCCCGGTAAAAGAAAGCTCAACTCAGCGGTTAACAAAACAAGCTACAAATCTAGACTGGGCAGGCCTCTCACTCCACTACTCTGTTTCAATCTATATTAATCCCATACAACTTGCGGAAACTCCAGGCCCCGAGCTTCTCTCCCTGCCGCCTCTCTGTTTCTCTTTTTCCGTTTCTCTCCCTCCGTTTCTTCTCTCTTTCTTCTCCTTTCTTCTCTGTTTCTTCTCTCTCATTGCTCCTCCTCCTCCTGTTTTATACCCCGTAGCTCCTCCCCTAGACTCTCTGCTCCTCCCACTTTCCTCCTGCCCAATCATTGGCTCAAGCCTTTATTTGAAAAGTTAAGGCAGGGAGACGGTTCACAAGGCAACTCCTCATCTGCAGCCCCTCTGAGGAGTGGAATTAACATCAAAGTACCAGCCCAGGGCTATCCACAACACCAAGTAACTAGTTGTAAGCCCATGGATCCGCCCATCTTCCAGCCACCTCCTCCACAGTGCTGGGATTTCAGCAGGCAACCGTGTTCACCTTTTCACGTGGGTTCTGGGGGCGTGAACTTAGGTCTTCCTGCTTGTACAGCAAGTGCTCTCAGCTGCTGAGCTGTCTCCTCAGCCCTATACACACTTCTCAAGTCATTTATTTGTGAGTAGATCATACACTTCCTACACACATAAAAGGCTTCAAACTGAGCTGGAGAGATGGCTCAGTGGTTAAGGATCCAGTAGTGCTTTCCCAGAGGATCTGGGTTTGGTTCCCAGCGCTTCCACCAAACAAATTCCAACTGCCCGTAACTCCAGCTCCAGGGGATCTAATCTTTTCCCTTTCACACTGAGAAAGGCCTCAGTCCTGAGAATGAGGGGGCAGAGATTTGTATGCAAAGTCTTTGATTATGAAGATTCAGCAAAAAAATTAAAAAATTAAAAAAGGCACTATTTGAAGATTCAACTGGGCATTATCACAATAAGATCAGGACACTTTGGGCAGTCCGGGCATTTGGCTGGGTCTAGGAAGACAACGCACCTGTTCTGTTGCTGTACCTAGGCACTGACTGGACCCACAATGGCTTGTGAGATTTCCTAGATGTTTTGACGAAGAAAGGTATGGTGTAAAGGGTACTGAGGCAGGAGGAGCTAGAATTGGAGGCTAGCCTAGGCTACATAATGAACATATCAAATAAAGAAATAAGTAAGTAAATAAAAGTCCACCGAACAATGTAAAGTTTCCAGCATTTAAAAAGCTGCTTTGATTAGTTTTAATACCTGAGTGGAAACAGACTATGCAAATTTGACGACCTTGGGTGTCTGGGAGAAGAGTCTCCTGTCTTTGCTAAGGGACCTGCCTTGGTTCATGAATAGCAGTGTGTAATTTCTCTTCTTGGCTTAGGGAATGGGATCCATTCTTGTGTATATGTCCCCTGCTGTGCTGGCAGCAGCTAACTGTTAACTTGAGGTCTGATGAACAATGAAAAGTTTTGTTTAAAAAAAACAAAAACAAAAACAAAACAAACAACTCAGCTTCCTAAATCTTAATGCGCGACACCCTCACTAATTTTTCAACTGCGTTTCACAGTTGAGCCATTTGTCTGAACACTTTATTTATAGGTTGACAATTCTTGGGAGCCCCAGGCAGCCTAGCGTGTCTTTTGTCACAGCAGGGGCCCACCTCCTCCTCCTGCAAGCTGCTCTACTCGGAGGGCTTGTGAGAAGGGAAGGGGAGTTCTGTGTGTTTGGGTTTATGGACTCCGCAGGCTGTCTGGATTCTCTGTGGGAGACCTGTGTCTCTTGCCTGCTCCTGCCTTCCTATGACCATACAGGAGAAAGTACATGAGCTTGCTGGGCAAATATTATTGAGCCCAAGATACTGTCTTTAGAATTTTGCTGGGCAGGTATTAGTGAGTCTAAAGGTACTGCCTTTAGAGGTTTACTGAAGTCCAACCTTTAAGGGCAAGAGCCCCAAGCTCTCCTGATATTTACAGGGAAGGCACAGTACAGAGAGAAAAGGAGCTGTCTCTGGGACACAGACCCTACCTGCGTCAGTTCCTTGGCCTGTGGACACTGGTTTGTCATGTAATGTCTGTGTGATCCTTGGCGTGATCCTGTGAGTTTCCTTGTATGCTCTTATGCTTCTGGTTATTCCAACTTGGTTGTCCTTTGATCAATTCCCCCGCCCCCGCCCCCCCACCCCCACCCCCGGAGACAAGCAGAGTAAAAACGAACTGGACGACTCCTCTCTCAAACCCTTCAGCGAGAATGGGATTTCCTAGAGTTTCCCAGACACTGCAGGTCCTACTTCTGGCTGTCTTCTAGAGACGCTTCCCTCATCCCCATAGCTCAGCAGTCACGTGACCTGTCCTCCTTTCTCTCAATGCTCTCACCTGGATTAACTTCTCTTTACTGTCTTTTATATATGCCACTAACCACCCAACCCAGACTATGAATGGTCTGAGCTCCCTGAGCATAGAGTATGTCTGAATTACACATTACTAAAACATGACCTCATTTGCAGGCATTAAAAATATTTATTAAAAGCATTGGAAACCACTACCTATGTGAGGCCCAGTGTCTGCACCAACACTCTAGGTGAGGTTCGTGACTCATCAAATAAATATGTTTTAGATTTACAGTTATTTTCAGCTGAGGACGGTGATGGGGGAATGGAACCCTGAGAAGCCGCTAAAGCCTCCTTGACATTTATAGGTAACCAGAGCCCAGCTCAAAATGCTCGGAACTGAACTGGAGTAACGCTCAGTCTCCCGAAGGGTTTCATTAATGAAGGAGCTTCCATTTAGCCCGTGTTTGTTGAAATCCTCCAGCACGGCAGAGTCCATGGTGTGCTCAGGTAGGAAAAAAAATGTACAAGAGACCCCCACCACAGATGTGGGAAGCACCATCTTACAGACGGAGACCCTAGACCAAATGCTAAAACAGAAAGCAAGCTGGGCGTCAGGATCCATCTGTCTACTTCCTGAACGTAGATGCCCCGAGCCCCGCCTGCCTCCCATTCCACGGCCGCGACTTTCCTGCTGGGATAGACGGTGCCCTCAAACCGTGAGCCAGAATAAACCCTTCCTTCCTTAAGCTGCTATTTTAGGTTTTTGTTTTGTTTTAATTCAAAACAGTGAGAGCAGGGTATGTTTACAAAGGCCTTTAAAAAGAATCTCCTTGTCTGTGGGCAGAAACAGGAAAGAGCAGTTTACCTTACAGATTTTAGTAGCCAAGGAAACAGTAAACGGCCAAGACTCAAGACTCGGAAATAGGAATTTCTGAAAGCACTCACTCACAGAGAAGGAAGATGTCTGAATCAGGAGCTCACGGGAGCGTGTTTCAGCAGGCGTGAGTGTCAAGACCCGAGCCATAGGTGAGATTATCTTAGGTGAGGTTAGGAAGGATTATCTGCCAAGCAGGAAGAAGCTGGCTGACTCAGCTGGGGCCAGCAACCAGGAGAGGGGAGGAGCAAGCAGAGACGCGAGAAGCAAAGGAAGAACCATAGCCGGGGACCGCCGCCGAGGCAGAGCCCCGGGGAGGAAATGATGGCGTGCGAGCGAGAAAAGTCTCCTGTGCAAACTCGAGACCTGGTGGCGGACGCCTGGAATCCCAGCACAGGGCTTGGGAAGACGGCTGGGAGGGTGCAGAGGCGGGAGGAGTGTATAAGCGCAGACGGTTGGGGCCGGCCTGCAGCACAGTGAAACTCCATCTCTGTAGAAAGCAGAAGCCAACCGTCAGGACGCTCCGGAGATGTGACTCGGTAGTTAAGAGTGTGTACTGTTCTCCAAAGGGCTCCTCGGGTTCAACTCCAAGCACCCACGTCAGATGCACCTGATGCCTGTAACTCCAGTCCTAAGGGTGGTCGCCCTCTTCGGGTCTCCATGAGCGCTCTCTCCCTTGTGCTCATCCACCATCACCACCATATGTACATACAAACACAGTACAATAAATATGAAAAAAAAATCAGGTGTGAGCTAGGTAAAGGAGTGTGGGAAGGAGGGAAAGGGGGGCTGCTGGCCTGCAGTTCATATGCCAGGGCCTGCATGGCTGGGAAGCCTTTAGGTTTGTGTCCCCCCCCCCCAATTGGGGCCTGCTTTTGTCAAGTTTTACGGGAACAAGTTTTACGTATTCGCGTGTACATACTATGCAAGAAGCTGACTTATGTCCTTGCTCTCACACAACTGCCTGGACGAAATGGTTTTCAGAGTCACTTGAATTAGCAGGTCTGTTATTTCACAGAGGTTAGAGTAGGGTAGAAGGACCTACTGTCTGTCCCCTTAGCGAATTCTCTGTGTTGTCTTGGTCTTCTTTCTGTCACTGTAACAAACAAGATGTCTAAAGGGTGGGAGTTTGCGAAGAAAAGAGCTTCAGATCCCTTTGTGGTGGCGGAGGCTGGGAAGTTCATCGTCACGGGCTCAGCATCTGCTCGGCTCCTAGTGAGGGCCTTCCTCTTGTGACAGCAGTGTGACCCAGCGGAGAGCACCACGGTGACACAGCAAACATATTGGGTAGACCTGGCGTGTGTAACAAAGCCACTCCCTCAGTGACCCATTGAGCCACAAATGCACTAACCCATTTAGGAGGGCAGACCTGGTCAAGCTGACCAATGCCCCGTCTCCAGAAAGAATGAACGTGGGTTTGGATGATGAAGTTCCCCACACATGGAAATTAAGGAGGGGGGAGGGGAATGACATGTCGGTGCTGAAGCACTTCCCTAACATGGTCAAAGCTCTGAGTTTGAATCACAGCATGACGAGTTTATATGTAAAGTATGTGTGTATTGTGTGTCTGTACATACATATGCATATATAAAAATGTATATATAAAAATAGTCAAATCATAACATATCATTAACTCTAGTTGTTGACATCCTTACTTCAGGAACTCTGAGGAGATAGGGAAAGCAATGGAGACTGGCTTTCATATAGCCCAGACTGGCCTTAAACACACTGTGTAGCCAGGTGGTGGTGGCACACGCCTTTAATCCCAGCACTTGGGAGGCAGAGGCAGCGGGATTTCTGAGTTGGAGGCCAGCCTGGTCTACAGAGTGAGACCCAGGACAGCCAGGGCTACACAGAGAAATCCTGTCTCGAAAAAAACAAATCCAAAAAAAAACAAAAAAAACCAACAACAAACACACACACACACACACACACACACACACAAGCAAGCAAAAAGAAAAAGAAAGAAAGAAAGAAAGAAAGAAAGGGGAAAGAAAGAAAGAAAGAAAGAAAGAAAGAAAAGAAAAGAAAAGAAAAGAAAAGAAAAGAAAAGAAAAGAAAAGAAAAGAAAAAACACACATTGTGTAGCTTAGGGTGGCCTTGAACTCCTGGTCCTCCTGCCTCTACCTCTCAAGTGTTGGGATTACAGGCACATGCCACCAGTGTCTAGCTTTGGTACAGTTTTGTTGCTGTTGTTTCTTTTGTTTTGTGGGGGAGTAGTTTTCAAGACAGGTTTCTCTGTGTAGTCCTGGTTGTCCCGAAACTCCTCTGTAGATGATGTTGGTCTCAAACTCAGAGATCCACCTAACTCTGCCTCCTGAGAGCTGGGATTGAAGGCATAGACCGCCATCACCGGTATGGTTTTGTTGTTGCTTACACAAGTAAGTAACTAAAGTCATCTGGTGTGGTCGGATCCCATAGACTTTGCACTTTATAAAAAAGAGATTAGTGGGCTGGGGGTGTGGCTTAGTGTTAGTGTGCTTGTTTGGTGGTGGTGGTGGTGGGCCCTGGACCACAGAAGGAGCAATGTGTGGGGGAGGGGAGGCCCATGGAGGCCAGTGGCGTTTGTGTGACTGAGGGGTGCTAACAGGCTACACCACGGTGAGCAAAGCTGTCACAGTTTCCCAGATGGCCCTTCACGTCACAGGCTGACTTCTGAGTAAAACGACTATCTCGAGTCATACAGCTGGTACCCTCCAAAGTCAGGATTTGAACTCCAGAGGACACCAGAGCGTCCTGTGCCCGGCCCTTCCCCGGGAGCTTGCTGCCCGGCCTTGGCCACGAGTGCTGATGTGTACTTGGCATAGCCGACACGGCTCTTCTATTTCCTCCCATTCTGCCTGACCTGTGGGCAGCTGCTGCGGGGAAATGCCAAGTCATAAATAATTCTTACATTAATGCCGAGCGCGGCAGCCGGAAGGGAAAGGGCACTAGGAAATGGTATTTCAAATAAGTACAGATTTCATAATTTAGCCATTTCTCATAAGGATATTTCCTTATTTTGGGTTTATGGTAAACTGGTCATCACTCGCAAATGTGGGAGGGGGTGTACCTTTGCTTGGACATTTGGCCCAGAGATATATGAGATAGGAAAATGAAGCCATTCTATGGCCTTCTAGAATTGGACAAATAGGCCATAGGAAGGAGAGGAATAATCAGTCTTATTTATAAAAATGGACACTTGTATCTTTTTTTTTTTCCGAGACAGGGTTTCTCTGTGTAACCCTGGCTGTCCTGGAACTCACTCTGGCTGTCCTCGAACTCAGAAATCTGCCTGCCTCTGACTCCCAAGTGCTGGGTTTACAGGCATGTGCCACCACTGCCCAGCTGGACACTTGTATCTTGAAGTCACCCAATACAATTATGGTACTGTGACACCTTATTGCAGCTTGTAAGCCCAAGGCTCCAGGACGTTTGGCCCCAGCAAACTGGAGTATCCATTAGTGTAATTTCATCTCACAGGGCAGCTCTCGACACCAGTATCTTTCCCAGCAAGGCCCTCTCAAGATGAAGCAATTCTCCAGCCTGGTAGTTTAAAGCCTTTTAGGTAGAGCAAGCTTCTGCTGCTGTCCCAACCCCCTACCCCTAGTCTGCCCATCGTGACCAGCTGTCCCCAAGCCTTCTGCTTTTTCACAGGAAGCCAGAAATCCAGATTGCATCAGAAATTTCCCAATCACTAAATCTTAGCAACTAATTCAATTTTTTTATTTTTTTATTTCTGAGGCCGGGTCTTATGTAGCCTGGTCCAACCTCTAACTCACTATGCAGTAGGGGGATAGCCTGGATTTCTGATTCTCCCCCGTCTCTACCACAGATGAGCATTCCTAGTTTATGCAGTGCTGGGGATCAAACCCAGGGCATCGTGCGTGCTAGGCAAGCCCTCTACCAACTGAGCTACGTCTCCCACCCGATTAGATTCAGAGAAGTAGGGTAGAAAATGCTTTGTACAAGAAACGGTTTGAGTCGAGCCCCCACCCCCACCCCGCCCCGTGTCAACTCCTGCTCTGGTCAGGCCACCCTTCCTTCCAAGTGGAAGACTCAGAGGACTCAAAGTGAAGCATGGTTAATATTTAACAAGCAGTGTAAGATTTCTCTTCCCTGGGTGGTCTTCACACACAGACATCTTGAGGGGCGTTCTAACCTGCCTGCCTCTATCTGCCAAATGCTAAGATTACAGATATGATAAGCTCTATTGTGCTGGCGTGGCTGATACTATAGCTTGTCTTCCTCCTCTTCTTCTTCCTCCTCCTCCTGCTCCTCCTTCTCTTCTTTCTCCTCTTCCTTCTTCTTCACCCCTTTCTTTTCCTCCTCCTCCCTCCTCCTCCTTCTTCCCCATCTGTCTGTGTGTGCATGCATGTACATGTATGTATGTTTGTGGTTGATGTATGTGTGTGTGTGTTTTCCTGTGTGTCGGTGCACATGCGCCTGTGCTCGCACACATGTGGAGGCCTGAGGGAACCATCCTTCAATGCTCTTCCACATAATTCATTGACCATCTGAGGCAGGCTCTCTCAGTCAAACCAAGAGCTTGATGACTCCGCTGATCTCCCTTGCTATCTTGCTCAGGGGGTGTCCTCTTTCTGCTTTCCGTGGCTGGGATTACCAGCAGGATGCCAAGACCCACCTGGCATTAGGTACGTGCTGGGGATCTGAATTCCAATCCTCACATGTGTGAGGCAAATGCTTTAACCACTGAGATGTCCCCCTAATGTTGGTCTAATATCCCCAGGTAACTCTAAGGCATCTGGGTCACAAGACCTCAGGCTGGGCTTAGGAAGGAAGTATTATAACTATCTGTCTCTCTGCTGACCCAGCTCATGCGCCAGATCCTAGCTGGAATTTACATTTTCACACTTGGCATTTCTGGCAACAGTGACTTCAATAGCCCCAAGAATTCCAGTATCTTAAAGGGAAGAGATATTGAGCATGAGTTTGTGTGGGTCAGATATGTATTATGCATTTCACTGGGTGTCCGTAGCTCAAAGTATGGACACACGTAAGAGACTCAGAAGGAAATGGGGCTGCTCCCTAGTGGGTGGGGATGAGATGAGTACCCACACACACACACACACGTGAGTAAGCGTGCCCGGCTCAATGGCCAGGAAACAACTTAGTGTCGAAGACTACACCCCATAGAATTTCCTACTGTACCCAACATGCAGGGACTCTCCAAAACTGTTACAAGGGGAACAAGTCAAGAGATGTGGGCGAAGTTCAGATTCAATAATACACATCTCTAATCCTAGCGCTGGGGATGTAAAGGCAGGAAGTAGTTCAGGGCTACATGTGACTCAGTGTCCAGGGAAACAACACAAACCAAGCAAACAAACAGCAACGAAATATATATGTGAAAAAGAAGGAAGAAGGAAGAAGGAAGGAAGGAAGGAAGGAATGAAGGAAGGAAGGAAGGAAGGAAGGAAGGAAGTAAGTCAGGCTAAAGCTCCACAGAACTGTGGGTAGGAAGGGGGTTGTTGAGGGGTTCAAACGCTGTGTTAGCACATTTGGATCTGATCCCAGCCGGGTGCAGGCACCAAGCAATGGTTTCAGCCCCAGCTCCCTGTATTCCGCACTCTGCTTTGCAACTCCGTGGCTGGGAGACCTGCAGCCCACAGCTCCGCCGCTCAGTGGGCTCCTGTAAGGCTCTGTCTTTCCGAGGGAAACACTAGAGTCGAAGGGTAACGAGGAGAAAGTCCCAATCCTGTCTTCTGGCTTTTGGCTCGCGGCACCTTGCTGTACTTCTTCACCTTACAGCCTCAGGCTCTCCCTGTGGCCCTGGCGAGTCGAGTCAAGGGACGGACACGCATCACTTACAGAAGCAGCCGCAGCCCACCTCCTTTGGAACCTCAGCTCTGATGTCTGGCGCTCCGCTCTTGAGTCTGGTTCCAAGCCCTCCGCAGCATCTCTTCCCAGTATCACGTTTTCTATCTCAGCTCGTTCTTTTTGTTCCCAACCCTCCCCCCCCGCGCCCCCCCACCAAACCCTCAGGTACTCGAAAGAGACGGACGTCTTCTTTCCATAATGGCTGTCTCCGAGTTTAGGTAGATTACCATGTTTGACTTCAATCCTCTCTGCTGAAGCGACTGATGCAGCAGTCTGTCTACGGACTGGACCCTGCCAGATGCACATTAAAGCTGGCACTGTTTATTCGTCCGACTGTGGGGCCAGTTTAGTGAGTGCCAAGAGTCCTGCTGAGTGCTGGAACACGGTGATGACTAAGGCAGACAGGCTCCAGGTTCTCCCAGGGAGGAAGAAAACAGTAAACTAAGAGTAAGGTCTCAGCGTCCGCCTCCACTGAATGCTGGGAGAGACGCCTGCTCAGGGGCTCTCATGTCAACAGCCAACTCTCGCTCAGCATCACAGTGGCGTCCCACCACCACCGGAACACAAAGCTCTTCAATATCATCACGGAAAACAGTCTGATTGGCTGATGCCCCAGCTCCAGAACAAACTGCTTTTCAAGATGAGGCCCAAACTGATCAGAAATCTCTGGTTCCCAATCCTATGCACGCCATTTATGTCTCTGACTACATTATTCGCTGATTTTGTAAAATTCAATTTAATGGGTGCTGAAAGGGTGAGGATGGTTTCCTTAATAATCCAGTTACGGGAAGGTCATTTTATCCACAGTGACATCAACGTAGTCGTCACGTGCATAGAAGGGCACTTTGTCTCTGTCGTATCCTCTCCAAAAGTTGTAACTTGAGTCTGGTCGAAATACGGAAGTGTGGGATAGCTCTGCCTTGGAAGACATCCTATAGGACACCCGGTCTGTGTTCCTCAAGACTTTCAAGTCTGTCAAAAAATAGACAAGAATTAGCTGGGCGGTGGTGGCACACACCAGCACTCTGGGAGGCAGAGGCAGGCGGATTTCTGAGTTCGAGGTCAGCCTGGTCTATAGAGTGGGTTCTAGGACAGCCAGGGCTATACAGAGAAACCCTGTCTCCAAAAAACCCAATCCAAAAAAACCAAAATCAAAACCAAAAACAAAACAAAAAAAAAAACCAAAACAAACAAACAAGCAAACAAACAAAAAAACAGGACAACTAAATGCAGTGAAGCACCTGATTGGATCTTGGGACAGAAATGGGACAATGGAAAAATGACAAAAATCCAAATGAAGTTTGGGGCTTAGTGAATGACTGTGGGCCAGGGTTGATGATGCACTCTTTGACAACAGGGCCCTGGGAAAGCCTGTAGTAGCATCAAAGAGGCTGGGGGGGGGGTGTTCCAGCACCAGCTCTGCAGCGTATGTGTGAATCTAAAATTACACCAAGACACGATGCTTGTTTTTAAAAAGGAAAGCAACAAAATTATATGCCTGGAGAGATCTGATAATTACAGCTTGCTTTTCAACAATGCCGTTAAATTAGGCGTGGGCAAAGACCTAATTGTAAAAGATAAAGAAAAAAACTAGATTCTTATTTTACAGTTTCCTTTATATTCGTGAGAGAGAGACAGAGACAGAGACAGAGACAGAGACAAGAGAGACAGAGAGGATGTGCACATGTCACCATGAGTGTGGAGAGCTCAGAGTGTCAGGAGTCAGCCCACTCCTTCCTTCTATCACGTAGGATCTAGAAACTGGACCCAGGTTTGTTTGTTTGTTTTTGTTTTTCGAGACAGGGTTTCTCTGTATAGCCCTGGCTGTCCTGGAACTCACTCTGTAGACCAGGCTGGCCTTGAACTCAGAAATCCGCCTGCCTCTGCCTCCCAGGTGCTGGGATTACAGGCATGGCCACCACGCCCGGCCCCAGGTTTGCTGTAAAGCGCCTTTATCCATTCGGCCACCCCACCAGCCCACGCCCAGCCTTTCCCTCTACCTCTGTGGGCTCTGAAGGATCGAACTCAGATCCTCACGCCTCATGCTTTGCACTCGACTGACGGATCCATCTCCTCAGTCTGATTCTTTCCTCTTTGAGGCAGACCGATGTTCCAGGGCCATTAGCTCAAGCAGAGCACTATTCAGCTTCGGAGCCCAGGTTGGCCTGAAAACGACCACTTTGGTCGTAACGTGAAGGGACGTGTGTTTTGAAGCTGGAACTGGAACACCCCCCGCCCAGCCTCTCTAGCTAGGCCGGTTCTCTCTGCTCATTCCTGATTACAGTCTAAGCAAAGAATGTCTGCGTGTGGAGCAAGCCATTTTTAAATCCCTGACTTAATAATGTATAAATGGTGACGAAAGAACCTACAGGTTTCTTCATGCAGAGCTTTCCTCTGACCACTGTCCACTAGATCATTGAGAAGTTCATCAAAGACAGACTTTGAGAAATCAGCAGATCATATGTATATGTGTTGCACATGTGTATACGTGCATGTGTGTGTATATGTATGTGTGTGGTAGACACTGATGTTGGGTGTCCTTACCAATTTCTCTCCATGTTATTTGGGGGTGTGTGTCTCACTTTTAAAATTATTGGTGTATTTTCCTCATTTGATCTTATGTGTGTGTGTGGGGGGTGGGGGGTGTTTTGCCTTCATGCAAGTCTATGTGCCACGTGTGTGAAGTACCCGTAGTGGCCAGCAGGGGGCGCCAGATCCACGGAGAATGGAGTTGCAGAGGGTTGTGGTGTTGATTTCAAGCATCGTGGTGCTGATTGTATGAGTGCTTTAAAACATGTATTTTATTTTTATTTATGTGTATTTTTCTCTGTGTGTGTGTGCACACGTGTGTGTGTGTGCGTGTGTGCGTGTGCGTGTGTGTGTGCGTGTGTGTGTGTGTGTGTGTGTGTGTGTGTGCACGCGCGTGTATGAGTACCCATATAAGGCCAGAAAGTGTGAAATGACCCTGGAGCTGGGTCCTCTGGAAAAGCAGACTGTGCTCTTAACTGCTGAGCTGTCTCTTCAGCCCTGAGGCAGGGTCTCTTACTGAGCTTTGAGCTTTGCTCTTTTAACTAGACTAGCTGATCAGAAAGCTGCTGTTTCTGCGACCCTGGCCCTGGGAGCCAGGAGCTCACCGTGGGGCCCGGCTATTTACTTGGGTTCTGTGGATCCAAACCCATGTCCTCATACTTGCATATCAAATACTTCGCTGCCTGAGTCATCTTCCCAGCCCCGTCAGTATTTTTATCTACTAGATGTTTCTATATCTATTATTGGACAAGCTGCAGGGAGTTTTGTGGTGCTTCAAGAAATAAGGTAGAAATAAAGAGACATTTGTGTCACCCAGTAAGCAAGACCCACAGTGGAAATAATTTGCATATTTCCTCATAGACAAAGAATGTCCCATGGAGCACTCTAGACAACGACTGCCACAATATTAGCACATTTGGAAACCCTGGGGGTGGGGGTGGGGGTGGGGGAGAACTGACAGAAACTGTGGGTTAGAAAAGACCCATGCATGCACATCACAGACCTCAGGATTCACCACGGGAACCACAGGAGGTCAGACAGTCCCAAAAGTCACCCGGTGTAGGCTGGGGGCATAGCTTGGGTCATCAGGCACGGGTGGCAAATACCTTTTACCACTGGCTGGCCTGAAGGGTCTTTGGAGATAAAAATACCTGCAGCTGTTTAAAAAAACAAGCAAGATGTACAGGAGACTCGGTGCGACATGCTTCAGCCTGCTTAAAATAGATGCAATAAAATAAGACATCGTGGGAAACATGGGTTTGTAACAGTCCGGCGGTAATCCATTGAATTCCAAGTGTCAGCTAGGCAATCAGCCAATCAATAAGTAATATTAGACAACATTCATTAAAAACCGTGATGCTCGCGTATGTTGTTTTGCATTGGAGTAGCGCCTGTATTTCACAGACCAAGAGACACAACGTCAAAACGAACGTTAAAAACAAATCGTGTTAAAAATAAAAAAGAGAGAGAGAGAATATATATATATATATATCAGTTATTTAAGCCGGGCGTGGTGGCACACGCCTGTAATCCCAGCACTTGGGAGGCAGAGGCAGGCGGACTTCTGAATTTCTGAGTTTGAGGCCAGCCTGGTCTACAGAGTGAGTTCCAGGACAGCCAGGGCTACACAGAGAAACCCTGTCTCAAAAAAAACAAAAAAAAACCAACAACAACAAAAAACCAAATCTTGTGGGGGCTGGAGAGATGGCTCAGTGGTTAAGAGCACTGACTGCTCTTCCCGGGGTCCTGCGTTCAATTCCCAGCAACCACGTGGTGGTTCACAACCATCTGTAATGGGATCTGATGCCCTCTTTTGGTGTGTCTGAAGACAGCAACGATGTAACTCACATGCATAAAATAAATAAGTAAGCCAGGCGGTGGTGGCACACGCCTTTAATCCCAGCACTTGGGAGGCAGAAGCAGTCGGATCTCTGAGTTCGAGGCCAGCCTGGACTAGAGTGAGTTCCAGGATAAGTAAATCTTTTTAAAAAAAACAAACAAAAATCTTGTGAGGCTGGAGATGACTCAGAGGTTAAGAGCCCTTGTTGCTCTTGCAGAGAGGCCCCCTCTTTTGTTCCCAGAGCCTGGGGAATCTAACGTTTTTCCCCTTCTCTTCAAGGGAACACGTGTGTACATATGTTCACACACAGAAACATATACATAGATAAAAATAAGATACCTATTTTAAATAATCAGCCTAGTTTTTCTTTTGAGATGTACTTATGAACAGTAGCATGAATGCCTTCAAGCTCAACAAACTTTAACAACTGTGTTTTCAAGTAACTACTACAGTCATCACCATAATCAGGATATAGAATGTTTTTTTAAGATTTATTTATCTATTTATTTATATAAGAACACACCGAGTGGTGGTGGCGCACGGCTGTAATCCCAGCACTCTGGGAGGCAGAGGCAGGTGGATTTCTGAGTTCGAGGCCAGCCTGGTCTACAGAGTGAGTTCCAGGACAGCCAGGGCTAAACAGAGAAACCCTGTCTTGAAAAACCAAACCAAACCAAACCAAACCAAACCAAAACAAAACAAAACAAAACAAAACAAAACAACAACAAACCACTGTGGATGTCTTCAGACTCACCAGAAGAGGGCATCATATCCCATCACAGATGGTTGTGAGGCACCATGTGGTTGCTGGGATTTGAACTCAGGACCTTTGGAAGAGCAGTCAGAGCTCTTAACCAGTGAGCTGTCTCTCCAGCCCGATGTTTTTATCAGTCGAGAATTCCATGATGGACCCTGAAAGATGGCTCAGAGGTTAAGAGCACTGACCGCTCTTGCCCCAGGACCCAGGTTCATTTCCCAGGGCAATGACTAAAGAACAGCTAAGAACCACCCTTAGCTTCAGTTCCAGAGCATCTGATAACCCTCTTCAGGCGCACACCTGGTGCATACACACACACACAGGAAAAATAGTCAAACACGGTTCAAAAAAAAAGAGAGAGAAAGAAAAAAAGGAAAGTCTCTGATTGGACACATGCAACAACTTTGCCACCCAAGCCTGATGTTTGATCCCTGAGCCTCGGGTAGTAGGAGGAGAGAATTGACATCCACGAGTAGTCCTCTGATCTCCACACTTTTACCAGATGGCAGTGGGGCCATCCCTCCCCACATAAATAAGGATAAATAGAAGCAATTCATACCAGCGCTGGGAGCCTGAGATTGGTGGATCCGAGGAATATTGAGATTGACCTGGGCTACATAGGAGTTTCAGGCCAACTAGGATAGAGACCCTGTCTCAAAACCCATACACAAACCATTCTAAGCTGTAGATTTGTTGATGTTTTATTCATTAAATATTGTTTGTATTTCCTAAAACCATGAACTCTTTTATATGACCACAGGACAGTTACCAAAAAGAGGAATTTACTCTAAACAACACTATCCTATGTTCTACAGGCCTTATCAAATTTTGTCAGCTAGCCTCCCAGCACTTGGGAGGCAGAGGCAGGAGGATTTCTGAGTTTGAGGCCAGCCTGGTCTACAGAGTGAGTTCCAGGACAGCTAGGACTACACAGAGAAACCCTGTCTCAAAAAAAAAAAAAAAAAAAAAAAAAAAAAAGAATAGAAAAGAAAAGAAAAGAAAAAGTGTCAGCTATCCCAGTGCTGTCTTTTATAGCAAAGGGAACCCAAAATTTCAATTCTGAGGTCTCGTCTCCTTCTATCTCCTGGGATCAAGGACAACTGGGCCCCTGTCTCACCACACGGGTGGGTACTTTACACAGCAGCCCTCAGGTCACCTAGGTGTGTGTCCACTGATCCTGGGCTCAAAGAAGAGTCTTTTGACAGGAACGTCACAGGAGGGATGCAGAGTTCTTCTGTTAGGAGACACCTGCCGCTGACAGGTCACAGTGCTGCAAGGCTAACTTTGGCCGTTTGGATATGGTAGTGTCTACCAGGGTTCCCCATTGTGAAATTACTGCTTTATTCTCCATGATTACTGTGCATGAGTGATGAGTGTGTGTGTGTGCGTGCGTGCGTGCGTGCGTGCGTGCGTGCGTGTGTGTGTGTGTGTGTGTGTGTGTGTGTGTGTTGAACTCCACTATTCATCAGCATCTATATTTATGAGCTTTATTCTTCTGTGGGAAAGAAACAAAACAAAACATTGCAATTGGCCAGAAACAACTAAGTGGAAACTGGAAACTGACCCCTGCCAAATGCTTTGTTGTTCTCTTCGATCTGATGGAACGAGACAGACAGACAAGAAATGTCTCAGAGCTGGCAACAGGAATTTCTGTCTCGGAAACGGTTTTCTGGGGTCTACTTGGGGCTCTGCCTCCTTCGCCGGCAGCTACTGGAGCTGGCCGGTTATCGCTGAAGTTTAGATTTCTAAATCCTTGGGGATTAACTCGGATGTGATCATTCTGAGCTGAGGAATTTAGGGAGGGTTAGTTATTTTAGTAAGAATTCCAACAAAACACATTAAAGTACTGGAAAAAAGAAGTTCCCGTTCCCTACTAAGATTTAAACAAACGCTTTGTGATTGAGGCTCTCTAGCATATAACAAAACCCATCCTAAATTGCTGACAAATGTATTTCTCCCAACCAAAGACTAACCAAGCAAGATAAATCAAGATCGGGTGTGTTTGGTATGGTTATAAACTGGCAAACATATTTCTAAGAGACACAGCCGTCGCTTGTTTACGTCCGTTTTGACTGGGTGTGTTTTTATTCCCACATGGACCATTTCACACTTTTGTACGTCCACCAATGTCCATGATGGTAACAGGCACTTAGCTTTTTACCACAATAATACCCCTTCCAGGTTCACCGTTTGGGGGTAAACATTCTGGACAGCAAGTCATGTGACCAGCAATGGGTAGAAGCTATCTATGTTCATTATCTAAGCTCATCTTCTAGCATATCTGTTTCTTTTGTTTCTCTAGAAGTGTGGGAAAAGGTGCCATGCGTATTTCTCAGTGCCAGGCTGTTACCGCTCAAGAGTGGGAGGGCCAGACTTCCGTCAGCTCTGCCAAGGCTTTCGAACCTTTACGTCCGCGGAAACTGGGGATCTTCTGGTGCCAGGTGTCCTCAGTCTTCTTTTTTTGTGCAGAAAGGAATGAAGGCTTGGGAGGATTCGTGTCTGAGCAGTCGGTCTCACCGAGTCTGTGGCTTCCTGTTTATTCATATTCGTGCACAGAGCAGAGCAAGCAGAAGAGGCCCACCTGGTCTGTCTGTCTGTCTGTCTGTCTGTCTGTCTCTCTCTCTCTCTCTCTCTCTCTCTGCCTGCCTGTTGTTGGTTATGTGCACATGAGTGCAGGCATTGTTCCACTTAGATCGAATCTTCTCTTCTGCTCCCGTGAACTATTTCCGACGGCTCTCCCACCAAGCCCTCCGTTTCCTCGCAGCGCAAACCCGAGTGGGATTCGTTCCTGGCTTACAAATGTCTCAGGCAAACCCTTCAAAGACTTCGTGTACCTCAGCTAATCTGTTAACAAGGCTGCATGAGGACCTAGAAGTCTCTCAAAATCGGAATGTTTATTATTTACTTTTTCCCCCCTTTCACACAAGGTCTCTCATGTCATTCAGACTGCCTCAAACTGGCTTCATAGCACAAGGTGATCCTGAACCCCTGACCCTTCTACCTAGAACGTGGAGGTGCTAGGATTATGGTGGGTACCACAAAGCCCAGCTGTGATGTTTAGAAAGGTAATGCGAGCTGGGCAGTGGTGGTGCACGCCTTTAATCCCAGCACTCGGGAGGCAGAGGCAGGCTGATTTCTGAGTTTGAGGCCAGCCTGGTCTACAGAGTGAGTTCCAGGACAGCCAGGGCTATACAGAGAAACCCTGCCTTGAAAAAAAAAAAAAGAAAGAAAGAAAGAAAGAAAGAAAGAAAGAAAGAGAGGTAATGTGATAATATTCACAAAAGTAGCTGTGTCCATAAGCACTTTGTCTACAATGTTCTGTGCTTTGAAGTTGGGCATTACATTATGAAACAAACAAAAGCTTGGAGCCCGATGTTGTAATCTCAGGAGGCAGAAGGGTAACAAGTTTGAGACCAGCCTGGAGCTGCATAGTGAGTCCCTGTCTCAAAGCGAGGCACAAAGGAAATAAAGTGAGACTCGGGTAAAAATGTCCGGTTCTAGTTACTCTTTTTATTTTATTTATTTTATTTTATTTTTTTACATTTTGAAGTGAAAATATAATTGTATTATTTCATCCTTTCTGTCCTTCAGTCCCATGCATATACCCCTCTGTTTGCTCTTTCTCGAGTTCATGGCCTTGTTTTAATTGTATATATAATTGGATACGCGCACACACACACACACACACACACACACACATCTGCTCAGTTTATATGTTACTAGTATGTATATGATTTCAGCGCTGACTACTTGGTACTGGATTACCAACATGGACTATTCTTTCTCAGCTCCTACAGCGTAGAATTGGAATAGAGCATCCTCTGCCAAGCCCCACTTTACTCCCGGGGCTTTTTGCATGTCTAATAATTTCCACATCCATCAGAGTACCCTGTGTGCAACTGTTATTTTTATTGATCCTGTTATTTTTTAAAATCTTACTATGTCTGAAATCAGTAGGCAGGAAAAGAAAAAAAAAGAAAGAAAGAAAACCTACAGAATTTGAGTCATTTCCTAAAGAAATAAAAAGCCAATCCAAAACAAACACACTGCACATTAAAGACGTTGAAAGAAACCGTAATGGTATTGAAAAGTACCCACAGTGAGCGAGCTTCTCTTACAAAGCATGCCTTTGCCCAAAGGCACAAAATGTGGTCTGTGAGGGAGAGATTTGGTTCTCTAGTGAACTCCCCGTCATGTCCAGTGTCTTTAGTGTCCAGGAGAGACACTGGACTCAATTGCCTTTTGGGAAGTGAGAAAGCTTCTTGGCTTAAAAACTGGCCTGTTTTTAACAGTTCTCTCCTGACCCTTGCTTTCTCTGGGTGCTGATATCAGCTACAGGCTAACAGCCAATAGGAAGAGGCCTGGAGGCCTGGGGGACGGTGCCCCAATGGAGACAAAGACCCTTTCCTTCTCTCTTTCTCCTTTGCCTCAGGACACTTCCCAGGATCCCCTAGAACACCTCTCTCCTCTGACCTCAGCTGGAGCTGGCGCGGATCCTCATACAGTCTCCCAGGGCCTCTGCCACCCGTGAGGAAATGCGGGCTGCCTGGGAAGAAGGGAATTGCTTGAACCAGTGGGCCAGGGGTAATGACGGCTGCTCATGAAATCCAATCCGTCTGCAACGCCTCAGCGGCCCTCGCTCAGGCTGTGGCTTTTAGGTAAAGCCTCTCTTTCTGCACGTCCCCTAAGTGTTGCTTTCAGCATCGAGCTGGCCTAAGTTTAGGACAGTAATAGAAATTTCCATGATTTTCTGTTCTTGATGATGTGTGCTAATACGACAGGAGCCGTTAGGTGAGATAAACAACTGACAAAGCCGGAACGGGGTGACTTTGGGGTGACTTCGGGTTTGTTGACGAGGTTGGGAAGCGGGGCTCTGATTCTAAGAGGGAGAAAAGCCAGAGAACGGGGACAGTTGGTAGGAAGACTGAAGGGTCTCCCCTCAACCAGACCGGAAGCCGGAATGCCTCTACCTCTGAGATCTCTATGGGCACAAATCAGATGCAACCCGTGTCCCCAGTAGGGGACGAGAAGCCTGGCAGGAGAACAGGCTACGACAATGACACAGTCCTGCTTTGGGACTTGAGGGCTGTGCTCAGTGCGGTAGTGTGACGTGTCCTCCACAGGCTCGTGTGACCGCCTGCTTCCCGGCCAGTGGTTCTATTCTGGGAGGTTCTAGAAGCATTAGGAAATGGAGCAGCATTGCAGGAAGTAGGTCACCGTTGGACGGGGGCCTCTGAAGGTTCTACCTGCGCCCCAGTTCTGCCCTCAGCCCTGCTTCCTGCCCGTTATAAGGTGAAGGGTCCCCTCCAGTGTTCTGTGGCCGTGACGTCTCCCTCCCTGTGGTCCCAGAATCAACAGGACCAAAGACCGTGGTGGGAGACCTCAGTGTGAGTCAAGATAATTAGATCGCTGAAGACAGAACTAGGCCAAGGAGATACCAGTCTACCGAAGCAACAGCTTCAAGGCGAGGAGGCCACCACACTCAGTTCTGTGATCTAGTTGATGTGCCAACCCACACAACAGTGATTGGCGTGTTTTATAAAGCCGATGATGATACGTTCTGTAGAGCCGAGGATATGTTCTGTAGAGCGCGGTGTGGTGCGGTGTGGTGCGGTGGGAGGGGGTACCCCAGCGGGCCCTGCTGAGGCATCCCTCACCCCAGCCACAAGCCATACTACAGATCCAGCATAGAGTAGAGTTTATTTTGGGGACATGGGAAGGGGAGCTGAGAGAGGAGTAGAGGCAGAGGAGGAGGCTGGGGGAGGGCGGGGGACACGTGGCCTGGTCAGGAACTTCAACACGTGGGGGTGGGGAGGGATCAGAGAGAGGAGTCAGAGAATCTGGGCAAAGGAAGGCCAAACAGTCCCTTTTATAGCAAGCCAAGCCTACCTGGCGGTTGCTAGGTAACTGTTGGGCGGAGCTGTTGGGCAGAGCGTAGAAGGAATGCCAACAATGATCATTTATTATGTTTTTAAATTGCATTTTATTTTTTTTATTTATTTTTTTGTTTTGTTTTGTTTTTTCGAGACAGGGTTTCTTTGTGTAGCCCTGGCTGTCCTGGAACTCGCTCTGTAGACCAGGCTGGCCTCGAACTCAGAAATCCGCCAGCCTCTGCCTCCCAAGTGCTGGGATTAAAGGCGTGCGCCACCACAGCCCGGCTGCATTTTAATTTTTAAAAGTATGATATGCCTATGTTTGTGTGGGGATGCAGGCGCGCCATGGAGGTCACAGGATGACTTGTGAGAGTCCGTGCCCTCCGTATACCATTTGGATCCCGGAGAATGAACTCAAGTCATCAGGCTTGGGTTTGTTTGTTTGTTTGTTTGTTTGTTTGTTTTCGAGACAGTGTTTCTCTGTGTAGTCCTGGAACTCACTCTGTAGACCAGGCTGGCCTCGAACTCAGAAGTCCTCCTGCCTCTGCCTCCCAAGTGCTGGGATTACAGGTGTGTGCCACCACGTCATCAGGCTTGGTAAGAAACGCCTTTACTGACGGAGCCATCTCACCGACTCCTCCGAGCTGGTATAAGGCCTCGCTTAAGACCAGTAAATTAAGCCCTCTCTTTAATCAGGGCATTTCTTTTTTAATTTTATTATTTTTAATTAATTTGCTTTTAAATTCATTCTTATAATCTTTATTATTTTAAAAAAAATTGCACCGGATAGGGGTGGTGCAACCATGTCTTTAATCCCAGCATTCAGGAGGTGAAGGCAGGCTGATCTCTGTGAGTTCAAGGCCAGACTGATCTACAAAGTGAGTTCCAGGAAAGCGAAGGCTGTTACACAGAAGAAACCCTGCCTCAAAAACCAAAATAAAATAAATAAATAAATAATTTTGCAAATAAAAAAACAAAAATGTCAAAGAACTTGTGAACGTGAATTAAGACCACATATTTTAATTTAACTCATTGAAGGCTGGCAAAAACGATTTGGTCCATCGCACAGAGTAATCACTGTCTCTTAACTTTCTCTGATTGTCTCGCTCATTTCTTTGAAATAATGAGATATTTCTGGTACTGGCCTGGTAAAGGTAATATATAGATAGTACGGTGAGCTCTGGGGAAAAAGAAAAAGAAATTGGGGCATGGAAAAAAATAATTTTTCTATTCTCTCTAAAAACTTCTCGGGGAACTTATGAGGGACTATTAATAGTGCTGAGTTCACAGCACAGAGGCGCTCAGAGAGGAAAGGGAAAGTTTACTTTTCCTATCACCCTGCATGACATGCATTAAAAATATGTACTGTGAACATATATAGTGGTCATTATGACTATAAGTAAAATAAAAAGACAAAATGAGCTTATTAGACGTTCCCCACAGTTGATAAGGTTAGGTCCTGACTGTCCGTCTCTGAGTTCTGCTGGGCTCAGCGGGGCTGTCCCCCCAGTGGGTGAGTGAGTTAAGCCCTGGCAGCTCCACTGGGGATGAGAGGTCTGTGACTGAGTCCAGCTCTGACGGACGGGCAGTCGCTGCTGTGTGCTTTGTACAGGTGCTGCAAATACTAAGTTTCACCACAAAAGTCTCCCCGAGTCCTTAGCCGCACTGTTCTCATGACACACCAAGAAATGTCCAAAGATCAAACGTACTCAGACAGCTAGCACCCTAGGAAATGGACCTGCTCTGACAATGCCAGTAACAGATTTTAATTTAACTCAGCTCAGCAGCTCAACCTTTGACTCTGCGGGAGGGCTGTGTGGGAGGACATAGGCAAATGCCATAACCTGGCAAGGTTTCAAGGGAGAGACGGCTCCTATACAGGGCAGGAGAGATGGCTTGTATACAGGACAGGAGAGATGGCTTGTATACAGGGCAGGAGAGATGGCTCGTATACAGGGCAGGTGTACTTTGCTTTTCAGATGTATAAGCATTATGTTGATAATGATCAAAAGTTTAAAGCTACCTGTATGCAAATGTATCAAAGGTTCTTGGTGTATTTGGTTTGCTTCTTGGGGTTTTAAACATCTGGACTACTGTGGGATTTGCAAGAGCTCTTTGGTCTTTGGAAATATTAACTCATGGATTCACAAAACTAAGTATTTGCAACTATGGCTTGGGGGGGCACACCATTTCATCTGTATGCCCACCCCACCACGTTCTGAACTGAAATATACATTACAGAAGAGCTCAAGGCCGGGGGCCAGGTTAGTTGGGGACAGACCGGACAACCAGGGAACGCTCGCTAGCTCAGGTTCTTTCAGATCGGCAAAGACAAAGCATCTGTCTCTTTCCCGTCTTCCTCTTGCCCTTTCCTCTGCCCTCCCTTCCTTTGTTCTGTCCCTCCATCCTATGTTCTATTCTCCTTTCACTTCTTCTTAAAAAAGAATTAATGGTGAGCAAGCATGAAGGGGTCAGCCGCTCGGTTCTCTTGGGCTAGCAGTGTACCATTATCAGCGTCTCAGTTAAGCCTGGACTTCAAAGATCTGCTCTGTCTATATAAATGTCTGTTATGTAGGCCAGATGAGACTGTCTTTAAAAATAAACAAAAACCAATCAAAGAAACTAATTAAAAAAAAAAAAAGGCAAGCGAGCAAACCATGAAGTTCAGAGAACTTGGAGGACCTGGATTGGTTTCTAGCATCGACACAGCGGCTCAGAGCATCCACGCTGCGGCTCACAACCACCTCCACCTCCATATCCTGGGTAACCAATGCTCTTTTCTGAGCCTCTATGGATACCAGACATATATATCAAGATATATATCATATACATATATATATATGATATATATATCAAAAGTTTAAAGCTACCTGTATGCAAATATATCTATTGAAGGTTCTTGGTGCATTTGGTTTGCTTCTCGGGGTTTTAAACATCTGGACTACCCTGGGATTTGCAACAGCTCTTTGGTCTTTGGAAATATTAACTCCTGGATTCACAAAACTTTTTAATTCACAAGACGTGTGTGTGTGTGTGTGTGTGTGTGTGTGTGTGTGTGTATTTATGTATATGTCATATATATATATGTCATATATATATGTCATATATATATATGTCATATATATATATATATATATGTCTATATGTCTGGTATCCATAGATCATTCAATAAATCTACATATTTAAATGAGAATTTACAGCTACAGTGTACTTACATACAATAAATAAGTCTTAAAAAATGTTAAAAAAAAAAAAAGAGGGGGGACTGGAGAGATGGCTCAGCGGTTAAAAGCACCGACTGCTCTTCTGAAGGTCCTGAGTTCAAATCCCAGCAACCACATGGTGACTCACAACCATCCGTGACAAGATCTGATGCCCTCTTCTGGGGTGTCTGAGGACAGCTACAGTGTACTTGCATATAATACATGAATAAATCTTTTAAAAAAATGTTTTTAAAAAAGAGAGTTTAGTGAGAGGCAAGAGGTGTAGCTCAGAGGTAAGAGCATTTGCCCGGTGTGTGTAAGACTCTCGATGGATCCCCAGTAAAAGGGAAAAAAATGGGAGGTTACATTTCAAAACAACAAGGGTGCTCTCTATAGCCTTTAGGAAGTCACACGATCTGTTTTGTGATTGGAAAGCGGCAGGAAGAAAGGGTTCTCTGCCTCTGCACCACTGGTATCACGGACAGGTATCTCTCCTGTGGCATATGGATACCCAGCAGATCCTCTGCCTCTGCCCACTAGAAAAAAGCCAGATTCCCTTCCCCTGAGAAGAGACACCATAAAGCGTGTCCAGATACTGCCACATAGCCCCCCGAAGGAGACACATTACCTAGAACAGGGAGCCACTCCCCCAAGCTCATCGGCAGAACCATCTTAAGATCCGTTTCCCTCTGAGCAGTAAATGTTTTCAAATAGTGAAAGCTATAAAGGGCAAAACTTCATGTGGCAAAGTTTTCCTTGGTCATTGGTCTCCACCAGCCTGTCACTGTCCCTCCCGGGAGATGTGGCTTGCTCCCGAGATGAACCCTGATGGTCTGATAGATCTTTTCCCTGTCTCATATTCTGCCTCGTGACAGCATAATTGATGTGCTGATGCTGAAAGCTCACTGGGGACAATGGGAACACATTCTCCTAATGGGACACTGCAGAGCGTGTTTGTCCACGAGGGAGAGGAACGCCACTAATTCAATTAGGACAGAAAGAAAAAAAATCGACCTTCAGAAAAATGTCACCTGACCTCTGTACGCACATGCATGGTACCTCCCAAATAAATAAATATATGTATTTTTTCTTTTTTCCCCATCCCTATATGTAATTTTAAGCAAAGTAAAAAAAAAAAAAAAGTCAGCCTTGCTGTTACATATAAGCCCACTGTACCCATATACAGAGGAAGCTAAGATATAGTTAGAAAAGCATAAGATTTAGGTATGTCACCAGGCAGCTTAAAAATCATGGCCAAGTCTGCATTCTCGACGTGGCATATTCTACTTGCGACACCCTACTTCCTGTTTGGGACACAAATCATGCTATGCTCCTAGATTTTTCTCCTTGTTCCTGTTCTGTTTAATTTCTCCCCCATTTCCTGCCCCACCTTTTTTTTTTTTTTTTTTTTTTTTTTTTGGACAGTGTTCACAGAGGCATGGGAAGAACTGATTCAACACATCTGGATTATGAAATAAACCACAAGGTGTGTGAATGGCTCCGTGCAAATGTTCTGTGCTGTAGATTTCTGGTTTGAATGCTTGAGATTGAGCTGCTGCTTCAGTGAATTCTGGAGAGGACGCGTAGATTTTACTAGTACCTCTGTCATCAGAATGGTGTTTTAGGTCCTACCTACCAGGTCTCATTGGAAAGGCTCAACATTACTCCGTACACTGCCACCTGGGAGATGACACGGATCCTCTTCCTACTTGGTACACGTGGCTTTCTCTCTGTGTTAACCCCTCTGCAGGGCTTGCTCAGGCAGGAGGATCTGAACCACGCCTGGTTAATGGGAATTCATCCCTTTCAAAGGTACTTACCAATGCTTTTGAAGCGTTGCTAGAAACCAGTAAGGGTTTTGTTTTGTTCTTGCTGTTGTTGATATTTTGGTTAATGTATTTGAGACAGTCTCACCGTACAGTCCAAGCTGGCCTCAAACTTGTAATCCTCCTGGTCAGTCTCCTGGATGCTGAACTTAAAGGTGTCTACTACCTCATTCAGGTAGAATTTACTATTAAAAGTTAAAGACTGGGCCTGGAGAGATGGCTCAGTGGTTAAGAGCACTGACCGTTCTTCCGAAGGTCCTGAGTTCAAATCCCAACAACCACATGGAGGCTCACAACCATTCGTAATGAGATCTGATGCCCTCTTCTGGTGTGTCTGAAGACAGCTACAGTGTACTTACATATAATAATACATAAATCTTAAAAATAAAAGTTAAAGGCCAATGTTCCATCTTCTGGAACCCTATGCTCTACACAGACAGATCCCTCTGGATCCTGTCCCTGTGTTTCCTTTTTTTTGTTTTTGTTTTTTTCGAGACAGGGTTTCTCTGTATAGCCCTGGCTGTCCTGGAACTCACTCTGTAGACTAGGCTGGCCTCAAACTCAGAAATCCTGCTGCCTCTGCCTCCCAGAGTGCTGGGATTACAGGCGTGCGCCACCACCGCCCGGTTTGTCCCTGTGTTTCTTAGTCGCTTGACTTGTTTCTTCTGCCTGAGACGTTTCTTCCTCCCAGGGCCTTGTGGGTTCCAAGCCCTGCCTCCTCCTTCCCAGAGTCTCGCCTTTCCTTATTCTTCTAGAGCGAGGAGATTGGATTTCTCACATCATCTCACTGCCTTGTGACACTTAAGATCATTTACAGTCCCTTCCTGCTCCACGGAAAGCCCTTTGGGACAGGAACTACATCTGGTGACTCCTTCCATTCCCCAACACCACATGGCATTGGACTTTGTACACCGAGTTCGTTCGGCAGATAACACATTAAATAAATGACCCATTAGACATCACATCTCTGCCTGCTATTTGCTCTGCCCTCCCGAGCGTGTCCATCTGGAGTGTGAGATAATGCCGTTAAGCTGCCCCTCCGGCCCCATGGGCAGCCCTAGGGGAGGAGAGGCAAAGGCCAGTTTCAGATCAACCCCCTGAGCTGATGTCACAACCTTCCCTCAGCAAACACGTGTCAGCATTTCTGCTTCCGTATCTCTTTCTAGGTATCTGCAGAAAAGAGACTCCTTAAGAGAATGGCTGGTTATTGAAATGGGAACTAAAGACACCGCCGTGGTCTTCCCCCCACCCCCTTTTGTTGTAAAACCCACCAATGAGTGTTTTCACAATTAGAAATGAAGAAAGGAAAAAGGATTACATCACCTAGCCCTACTCTCTTCTGTAGGGAACATTGCCAGACAGATAAATGGAATGATCTCGAACCTTAAAGCATTGGCCGGAAGTGACCCTCAAGGAGGAGGAGGACCACCAGTTAGAATCCCTTACAACGTTTGCGCTTTGCTGAGAATGAAGCCACAGATGTGAGTTTTAGAGTGATGTCTTCATATGTATTATCCAAAGTATGCATACGTTTTACCTACAAGGCTCACTAACTTAACAACGCCTCTGTGATTCCCAATGGCATCCAAATCTGCCCCAGAACTGCTGATGGAGGCGAACTTCCTAGATTTTTAAAATTCACTTCACATCTGATCACAGCCCCCTCGCTTCTCTCTTTCCAGTAACACCCTTACAAATCCCTCCTCCCACTGGCCCTGACCCTGGGAAGCCCCCCTTGGGTACCACCTCACCCTGGGCCATCTAGCCCCAGCAGGACTAGGTGCATCCTCTCCCCCTGAGGTCCAACCAGGCAGTCGAGGTGGTAGTGGTGGTGGATTTGATGGCAGGAAACAGAGACAGAGATGGCCCTGCTCCACTTGTTAGGAGACCCACATGAAAACCAAGCTGTGGCCGGCGGTGGTGGCGCACGCCTGTAATCCCAGCACTTGGGAGGCAGAGGCAGGCGGATTTCTGAGTTCAGCCTGGTCTACAAAGTGAGTTCTGGTACAGCAAGGGCTACACAGAGAAACCCTGTCTCGAAAAAAAAAAACCAAACCAAAACAAAACAAAACAACAACAACAACAACAACAAAAAAGAAAACCAAGCTGCACATTTGCTACAAATGCCTAGGGGGACCTACCTGATTGGTGACACAGGCTCTGTGAGCCTCCATGGTCCCAGGTGAGTTGGCTCTGTGAGTCTTTTTGTGGAGTCTGTGACCCCCTCCAACTTACTGACCTCTATCCCCCACTCTTCTGCAAGACTCCCCCAGGCTCTGCTTGGCTATGGGTCTCTGTATCTGCCTCCATCCACTACTATATTGTTAAAGAAAATAAATTACATTAAAAAAAACCCTCTTTGACCTGTTAATGTATATAAATCCATATTTCAATTAAAAGAATTCTGAATGTTTTCTCTTACAGAATGAGTTAATGTTCAAGGGCCTGGCTCTGGGTCTCTCTGCCTTCTTCTTTCTGAAGATTGAACCTAGACAAGATCATTTCATAGTTTTCTTGAAACTCACTGCTTCTCTAGTGGCACGTGAGAGCCATATAAAGGGTATTTATTGTCAAGGTGGGCTGCCATTTCTTGAGTCTCACGTGGTATTAGGAGAGACGCAGAGGGGTGGAACTGGGGGCGGGGTCTGTTGGATGGCAGATGGGAGAAGAGTTGCCTGTCTGTATTTGTATTGAGGTTCTACCAATGTAAGGTTTACAATGCCAATTCCTCTTTACTATATGGTGGGACTCCAGCATCCAAGTAGTACATTCATTTCAAACCGGTCCTTGGTGTCTAATACCGGGGCAAGGGAGAGAAAGCTAAGTAAGAGACGCTGGCCAAACGAGTTAAACCATGCTAGCCTTGTGAATCTGGAAAAGTCGCTTCTCTTCGGTGTGCTCTGGTTCCCCATTGTCAAATTGACACTGTAGTCACTACTTTGCAAAAACAAAGGAGCCAGTCTCGGTGGCACAGGCCTATAGTCCTAGTCCAAGAGAAGCTGAGGTCAGAGGATGGGGAGGTTGAGGACAGCCTGGGCTATATATAATGAGACTCTGATTTAAAATCAAACCAAACCAAACAGGAAAGAAGAGGCTGGGGTTAGGTAACAGAAGGCACTGAGGCCAGGCATGGTGGTGTATACCTTTAATCTCAGCCCTTGGGAGACACAAGCAGGAAGATCTCTGTGACTTTGAGGCTAGCCTGGTCTACATGGAGAGTTTCAGGCTAGTCAGAATTGCATCTTAAGGTACCGTCTCAACCAGAAAAGGGATTGAGTTCAATATCTGTCGATTCTGGTTATTCAGTAAATGGTACCTCAGTGACAAATAGGCACTGTGCAGAGCACTCTGGGAAGTCAGATAACCCAGAACCAGCCCATCAATTAGAAAAATCTGAAGGCGGGGCTGGAGATATAGCTCCTGTGATATAGAACTGGTCTAGCGTGCATGAAGCCGGAGGTCTGGTCACAGCACCCTGTAAAACCAGGCATGGCAGTGCATACCTATATCCCAGAGCCAGGCAGTAAAAAGCAGGAGGACTAGAAATCCCAAGTGAGTCCCTGTTATATAGTGACTTTAAGGCCAACCCAGACAATATGAGATCTTGTCTTTAAAGGATTTATCTATTTGTTTAATGTATACTAGTACACTGTAGCTGTCTTCAGACACACCAGAAGAGGGAGTCAGATCCCATTACAGGTGGTTGTGAGCCACCATGTGGTTGCTGGGATTTGAACTCAGGACCCCTGGAAGAGCAGTCAGTGCTCTTAACTGCTGAGCCCCCGAGATCTTGTTTTTAAAACAAACAAAACAAAACAAAATCACCACTTGAGAAGCATCATAGAAGACTTAGAATTTGGCTAGAGCCAAATAAATACATTTCTACATTGAAGCAGTAGTAGCTAATATGTTTCAATGTCTTGATTGTTTATTTTCTTATTTTTGAATATTATTTGTTTGTTTATGCGTGGGTGGGATCAGAGGACAGCTTATGGGGTCAGTTCTCTCATGACTGTACGGTTCCTCTGGGTTGAACTCAGGTCGTCTGGCTCGGCAGCTAGCATCTTTACTAACAAACAGCCCGTGCCCCGTGCTTTTATCACTCAGGTCCTCCTCCACAAGAAGACCGAGGCACAGAGAGTTCACACAGCCAACAAGCAACCTAAAGCCCTACAGGTTAATCCCGAATGAGCCTAAACTCATAGGACTGGAAGCACTTAGAAGAGGGCGGGGCAGTTCGGACCAGGCGGATCTGAATTGAGAACAAGCACTATGGGACGGGGAGGATGCTGTAAGCCTCCCGTTTCCTTGCTCGGGAGAGGTAGTGGCTAAAAGGAGATGAGGCAGACTTCAAAAGAAGCCCCGGTGTGATGCAAAAGGCTTAGAGTCAAAAGGCAAGTGGGACAGAATTCTCACAGTCAAGCCACAGAGAAGCTGCAGAGAGACCGGCTTGCTGTCCGGATCTGTGGGCTTCAACGGCGGTGAGGGTGAGACGGAGGGCCCTGGGTTTTGTGAAACCACACCAGCCCTTCAAAGGCGGCCCGAGTTTCTCACAAGACTGCCTTGTCTAAGAAACCAAAGCTATCCCCTTCTTTGTCAGCAAAATGCTGCTGCTGCTGCTGCTGCTTCTTTTTAGCCAGAAAAAGCCTTTTATTCTGGTGTGGCCTCTCCTCGGGTCTTGGCAATTACAGGCATTTCTTAAAAGGTTAGACACCGATATTTTTCGAGTTTGAGCAGCAAAATGTCATCGTGCATGCTTAATGAATCACGTCAGAGTCGAGACTGTGAAAAACAACCTAGCGAAGGGTGTTAAGGAAAACAATAAACATTCGTTAAAATCCCTACGACACAAACGCCATCCCAAAGGTATGTTTTCCTGGGCAGGGGCTAGAGCTCAGAGAGAGGACTCTTGCCTAGGATGCCAGAGGCTCTGTTTATTTTGCCCAAAACAGTGGTGAAAAACAGCATATTTTCCTTTAAAGACTCAGAGTATGTCCTGTTTGTAATGTATGCAAGAGGTCCGGCTCTCCGCTTTCAGAGCTTACAGACACAGTTTTAACTGTCTTCAAGCACCGGTCTCTGCTTCGCACAATCGTGACGCCTTCTTGTCCCAGCATTATCAGCAAGATGCAAAGCTGCAGCTCCTCCGCCGTTGGGTTAGGCGGTGGTTACTGATTGATAATGCGTTTCATTGGCTTAGCATGACCACTGCTCCGGCTGAACAGTCTAGACAGCTCGACTCGCTGCCAAGCCCAGCGGGGCCCTGTTGGGGACAGCCCTGGGACGGGACAGGGCCCCTGTGTGAGCCTCCACCAGTGCTAAGTGCTGAGGGCTCCTGTGGGTGTAAAGCTTGTTTGTATAATAATGAACATATTTCACATTCCTCTGCAGGAATGGCCTCCCTGTTAATGTAAATGACTCCATGAGAATTAGAAACAGCAAGGGTGTGGCTATGTCTCCACCATTTACAAAATGGTAAACGCCAGGACCTCCACGACAGCCCTTAAGGCTATGGGAAAGAGCTCTAAATACAAGAGTCTGAAAATATGTAATTTCTCAGCTATGCAAAAATATAAGGATGCGATATGAATTATGAGGGGCCTCATGAATCTAAAGGAACAAAGGCAGCTGTATTAGTGAGCTAGCTTGTCAGAAAGATAAAGGTAGGCAGATTCCTGAGTTCAAGGTCAGCCTGGAACTCAACAAGGTTAGGTCTGGGGGTGGTAGAAATGGTAATTTTAGGACAGGGTCCCATCCGGGTAGTTTAGCATCTTTGTGTAACTTTTTTTTTTTTCTTTTTTGGTTTTTTGAAACAGGGTTTCTGACTGTCCTGGAACTCACTCTGTAGACCAGGCTGGCCTCGAACTCAAAATCCGCTTGCCTTTGCCTCCCAAGTGCTGGGATTAAAGGCGTGTGCTACTATCTTTTCAACATTAAAAGAAAAGGTGTGTTGCTGTTTCCTAAGAATCAAAGGGCTGGGTTCACAGGATGCTGATTCATAGGATAATCAAAGGAAACCTGCAATAAATAACTGAATTGATATGGAAACAAGAAACTGGGCTTTTGGTCTACATGATATGAACTAGCAGAAAGCAATTGCAATTCTTCTTTAGAATTTTCTCTGGCAAGAGCTGAGCTGCCTGGAGATCTCGGGTGAGTAAAAACAGCTCTTCAAGAATTTTTTCTTAACATTATTTCTGACTTGGTCGGAAGAAGCAATGATTTTTTTTTTTATAGCTTTTCTGACTTTAGCTATCCAGATAGTTTATAGAAAGAGAGCTGTTGCAACCAGAGTTTTTAGAATAGCAAGAAAAAGGTGCCTAGAGCAGAGCACACACACACACACACACACACACACACACACACACACCACACACACACAGAGAGAGAGAGAGAGAGAGAGAGAGAGAGAGAGAGAGAGAGAAAGAGAAAGGGGGAATTGAGCACCCTGGAAAGCCATTTCAGCAGAACCTAGGCTGTCAGCTTGGACCCACAATTTGGCTTTGATTTATTCGTTTGTTTTAGCCGCTCCCAGACGCCCCTTCTCTTGGAACCCCTCTCCATGCCAAGGCTGGTCCTTAGCATCTCACTGTGGCTTTTGGGCCCCCAGTCACATGACCTCACCTCTGGATGCAAAAGTGTGCAGTCAGTGAAATGGTGGTCTGAGCTATTCGATCATCTAGCTCCTCGCTCTCTCTTCCCTTACCCGTCAATCTGATTCTCATTCCCAATTAGCCCCCCTTCTACTTTCTCTCTCTGTTATTTCGTGACCCAATGGATTTCATTAGGGTTGTTTACAAGGTGTGGGCAGGGGTTTGTTTATAGGAGCGTGTGCAAATATCTTTCTCCTTCATCGACAGCTATCTGAGCATAAATTCTCAGGGACAGGTGGGGCCCCATCAAGCACTTGAATTTTGTATATTTATTTCTGTTTTCTATACTTGTCATCCAATAATGAGAAACCCAGTGTTTCCTCTGAGTCCTCTCTCTACACAACTGTCCTTTCATTAAACAAAGCAAAACAGGGGGTTGAAGAGATGGTTCTGACTGAGAGCACCCAGACCTGGTTCAGATCCCAGCATCCATGTCAGGGGGGCCCAACTTTCTGTAACTCCAGTTCTAGGGAATCCGATGCCTTCTGGTCTTTCTCAGTAACTACTCACACAGGGTGCACACACACATACATAGAAATAAAAATAATAATAAATCTTTTTAAAACTCTCACATTAGTGTTTTATAAAAGAACTACAATACAACCCCCTGCTCAGACTGTTGTCAGTTTTATTCCTATGGGGGGGGGCGGGACAGAAGAAGAAGAGGCATTGTACTGGCTGGTTGTGTGTGTCAACTTGACACAGGCTGGAGTTATCACAGAGAAAGGAGCTTCAGTTGAGGAAATGCCTCCATGAGATCCAGCTGTGGGGCATTTTCTCAATTAGTGATCAAGGAGGGAGGGCCCCTTGTGGGTGGTACCACCTCTGGGCTGGTAGTCTTGGGTTCTATAAGAAAGCAAGCTGAGCAAGCCAGGTTCAGAAGCAACCCAGTAAGAAACATCCCTCCATGGCCTCTGCATCAACTCCTGCTTCCTGACCTGCTTGAGTTCCAGTCCTGATCTCCTTTGGTGATAAACAGCAACTTGGAACTGTAAGCTGAACAAACCCTTTCCTCCCCAACTTGCTTCTTGGTCATGATGTTTGTGCAAGAATAGAAACACTGACTAAAACAGGCATGATGTCTATATGTGTTACGTTTGTGTAGACTGGTCTTCTTGTGGGACTCCTAATAGTGGAACCTTGGCTCTCTCTGACTCTTTGCCTGCTTTAGGGTCCTTTTCCTTATACTGGGTTACCTCAGCTAGCCTTAATAGGGGAGGTACCTATCTACTGCAACTTGATAAGCCTAGTCTGGTTGTTATCCATAGGAGACCTGCTCCCCCCCCCCTTTTTTTTTTCTGAAGAGAAACTGGAGGGATGGATGGGGGTGGGACAGAAGGAGGGAGGAGGAGTGACTGGGAGGGGAGGGGAGGAGGGAGAGGAAACTGCTGGTACTGTGTTTAAAAAAGAAAGGCGTGAAAAAAATTCTAGACTAGGAGGGACCCTCCCCAAAACCCCACCCCCGTGGGAGGCACCACTGGTATCTGATGGCTGCCTGGGAAGAGAGTCACTTGTTGGGAGTGTGACCGCTTGTGGTAGGTGGCTCATGCTTGGGCAGATGGCCACATACCACCTGCATATGGGCAGCACTGGCTGGACTCGACGGTAACTAGTAACAAACAAAACTAAGAGCCAACATGAATCTGAGAGGCAGATGGGATGGGGCGCTGAGGTGAGGTATAAACTTAACAACAACAACAAAAAAATCATTTCTTAGGTGATCCCTTTTAAGAGGATTCCAGTAAGAATAAATAGATTCCCTAACATGGGGTCCACATTTGCAGATGATAAAGCCAATTGAATGGCTGTATTTCTTCTTAAGGTTTGAAACACATCTTGGTGAGAAAGGTGGCGGTAGTGGGAGTGTTGAGGGGTGAGCTCTACAGAGGCAAAGGGGGGGGAGGGGGTGAAGATCTCTTGGAGTGGGGACTGGGAAGGGGGACAACATTTGGAATGTAAATAAATAAACCAATTTTTAAAAAATGTATTAGGGTTGGTGAGATGGCTCAGCGGTTAAGAGCACTGACTGCTCTTCCGGAGATCCTAGTTCATATCCCAGCAACCACATGGTGGCTCACAACCATCCGTAATGAGAAACAAAAGAGTGGGGGAGAGTGTTTTGTTTTTCGTTTTTATTTTAGAAACGGGTAAACAACAGAAGGGGTATAGACTGGAGAGTAATGACATCTACTGTTGTGCTCAGGTTCCTCTGTTGCTTTTCCACCCCGTTCTTACTTCCTAATCCTTTGACTGCTAATCGTCATTCAATGTAGCCCATCATCCAAGGGCTTAGTGTCTGTATTGACTGGTTTTGTGTGTCAGCCTGACACAAGCTGGAGTTATCACAGAGAAAGGAGCCTCCCTTGAAGAAGTGCCTCCATGAGATCCAGCTGTGGGGCATTTTCTCAATTAGTGATCAAGGCGGGAGGGCCCCTTGTGGGTGGTGCCATCCCTGGACTGGTAGTCTTGGGTTCTATAAGAAAGCAAGCTGAGCAAGGCAGAGGAAGCAAGCCAGTAAGTAACATCCCTCCATGGCCTCTGCATCAACTCCTGCTTCCTGACCTGCTTGAGTTCCAGTCCTGACTTCCTTTGGTGATGAACAGCAATGTGGAAGTGTAAGCTGAACAAACCCTTTCCTCCCCAACTTGCTTCTAGGTCATGATGTTTATGCAGGAATACAAACCCTCACTAAGATAGTGTCCAACCATCACATAGAAACAGCCATCTAGGTGTTGGAGAGATGGCTCAGCGGTTAAGAACGCGGACTGCTCTTCCGAAGGTCATGAGTTTAAATCCCAACAACCACGTGGTGGCTCAGGACCATCTGAAAAAGAGATCTGACACCCTCTTCTGGTGCATCTGAAGACGCTACAGTGTACTTACATATATAATAATCAATAATAATAAATAAATCTAAAAAAAGAAAAGAAAAAGAAAAGAAACAGCTATCTAAGTGCCTAACTGTTTAAGGCACTTAGAATACATTAGAGAAAAAGATGAAAAGACTCCTCCTCTTCTTAGAGCTCACAGTCTCATGGGGCATGGTTAAGACTTCAAACATAATATATGGCAATTATGCCAGGTGGTGGTGGCACATGCCTGTAATCCCAGCACTTGGGAGGCAGAGGCAGGCGGATTTCTGAGTTTGAGGCCAGCCTGGTCTACAGAGTGAGTTCCAGGACAGCCAGTGCTATACAGAGAAACCCTGTCTCGGGGGAAAAAAAAAAAATTAAAAAAAAAAAAACAAAAAAAAAACCCAAAAAACCCATATATATATATATATATATATATATATATATATATATATATATATATATAGCAATCTAGGAAGTTCTTAGATAAAAAGCAGGGAGAGATAGAGAGGACAGACCACCATGTTAAATAGGGGTCAACTGTAGACAGCCCCAGAGCAAAAACTGAGATGGAGAGATGTTAAGGAGTTATTCAGGCGGATTTCTGAGTTCAAGGTCAGCCTGGTCTACAAAGTGAGTTCCAGGACAGCCGGGGCTACACAGAGAAACCCTGTCTCGAAAAAAAACCAAAAACCAACACAGCATCTAGCTGAAAGGACAGCCAATGGCTCGAGGAAACTCCCGGCAGGGATCTGGCGAGTGTATGACTATCTAGTGTGCATGTATGTCTGTGTACCATATCATGCCTGGTGTCCACAGATACCAGAAGATGACACTGGATTTCCTGGAACAGGAGCTACAGATGATTGTGAGTAGTCTTCTGGGTGTTGGGAATCTAACTTGAGTTCTCTGGAAGAGTAGCAAGGGCTCTTAACCACTGAGCCATCTCTCCAGCCCCACACGAATGTTATGTAGGAAGAGGGCAGATACTGAGCACAGGTTGGACACAGGGCTTTCCTGGGTGCATAGTGATGTGACAGAATCCTACTTCCATGTTTAAATGGGTCCTTCCTGGACTGATGTAGGAGGGACAATGGCAGGGGTCGGTGTGGAAAGTAGGGAAACCAAATTACTACTTTCTGAAGTCACATCAGAAAATGGTGACGATCCCCCTTGATTTGACCTTCTTTAAATCAAGCTTAAGAGCCCAAGGCTGGGGCTCAACTGCTGCAGGTGCTTGCCCAGCAAGAGTAAGACCCTGACGTCCATCCCTACTGTCATATAACATCCACGGTGGCTTTACCTGGAATCCTAGCACTCTGGAGGCAGACTAGGAGGATAGGAAATTCAAGATCATCCTGTGCTACATAGAAAGCTTGAGGTTGTGGCACAAGCCTTTAAGGCCAACACTTGGGAAGCAGAAACAAGCAGATCTCTGGGACTGAGACCAGCCTGGTCTATGGAATGAGATTCAGGGCAGCTAGGACTACATAGAAAAATCCTACATAGAGAAACCCTGTCTTGAAAAAAATTAAAATTAAAATTAAAAAACAAAGAGAAAGGATGGAAGAAATGTGAGATTAGCCTGGGATACATGAGACACTGTCTTCAAAACGAACAGCAACAAACAAACAAACCCCACAGACTAAGAACTAGAAGAGAGAGAGATGGCTCAGTGGGTACAAGCTGTAGCCTAGATGTGATGTGACACATCTAGCCCTGATGTGACACCCAAGTAAGGGTGGAAATTGAGGGTGGACTCCACAAAGATATCCTCCTGCCTTCACAAGGCAGCATGCACACACTCCTTCCTTTTTATTTTTTTATTTTTGGTTTTGGTTTTGGTTTTCTTGAGACAGGGTTTCTCTATATATCCCTGGCTGTCCTGGAACTCACTCTGTAGAGCAGGCTGGCCTCGAACTCAGAAATCCGCCTGCCTCTGCCTCCCAGAGTGCTGGGATTATAGGTGTGCGCCACCACCGCCCGGCTCACACACTCCTTCCTTAAGAGTAATCAGTAAGAATTAAGAACCACAGAATTATAGGACAAGCTGGGCAGTGGTGGCGCACACCTTTAATCCCAGCATTTGGGAGGCAGAGACAGGCAGATTTCTGAGTTCAAGGCCAACCTGGTCTACAGAGTGAGTTCCAGGACATCCAGGGCTACACAGAGAAACCCTGACTCGAAAACAACAACAAAAAACAAACAAAAGAATTATAGGAGCCGGGCGGTGGTGGTGCATGCCTGTAATCCCAGCACTTGGGAGGCAGAGGCAGGCAGATTTCTGAGTTCGAGGCCAGCCTGGTCTACAGAGTGAGTTCCAGGACAGCCAGGACTACTATATAGAGAAACCCTGTCTCAAAAAACCAAAAGAAGAGAGCCGGGCGTGGTGGCGCACGCCTGTAATCCCAGCACTTGGGAGGCAGAGGCAGGCGGATTTCTGAGTTCGAGGCCAGCCTGGTCTACAGAGTGAGTTCCAGGACAGCCAGGACTACACAGAGAAACCCTGTCTTGAAAAACCAAAAAAAAAAAAAAAAAAAAAAAAACCAAAAGAAGAAAAAAAGAATTATAGGACAAAAAGTAACCCCACCTCTGACTCAGTTGGACTTGCTATTCCTTTGACCAGAAACTAACACACACACACACACACACACACACACACACACACACTACAAGCTGCAGCATGCCTCTTCACTTTGGAGGCTCGAGGGATCTGCATAACCTAGCTGTGTTCCATTAGGAGTGGATCAGTTGTGTCAGTGATCACTGAGGCAAACACAAGGCCAGAAAGTTCTGGAAGGGGTTCTGGACTGCTGAGCGACACAAAGAATAGAACGGGGAACATCAGCAAGCAGGAGCTGCGTGCGCACCCGGTAACCAATGTTACAGATCCGGAAGACATAGCTAACACGGGCAGCTGAAGGACACAGGCAGGCCCCTGCACCTCGCTCTGTCGGCTTCTTAAAACAATTCTTTTTGACACAGGGTGTGCTAGTCTGCTCTCTGTCGCTGTAAATAATACGATCATCAAAAACAATTGGTGGAAGGAAAGTGGAGAGGAGTGGGGAAGAGGGGAGATGGAGAGAGAGAGAGAGAGAGAGAGAGAGAGAGAGAGAGGAGGGGAGGGGGGGGGAGGGGGGACAGAGGTAGTTATAGAGGTGGAGAGTGGGTGCCCATTTACTGGTATGTAAGAGGGGCTCAGAAAAATTAAGACAGAAGGTCTAAGACCTATAATAAAATCAAACCTGAACTTCCAAATAACAGTTGTCCCAACCTTTGTCATCCTCAGTACCATTTCAATAACCGTGTTCAGGGCTCCTCATTATTCCACAGGGCCACAGAGGTCGGAGTACAGCTATTCAAAGAAATCCTAGGAGAGATGGCTGCCCTAGAAAGAGAGGTCTCTAGGCCTCCGCTGCACCAAGGAAAGCCAGCAGATGTTTAAATAGACCAACAGAGATCTAGCCGCACGCGAGGCACAGCAAAGGTCAGAAGATCATTTAGTCCGCTCACGGCAAGGCTCCCAGGCACCTGGGATCATGTGGCGCAATCTCCAGGCTAGGAATGGCACGAGGGTGAGCAGTGATTATTTGCAGGCCGTCCAGGCGGGAGAGGTGAGCCCAGACGGCGTACTTAGCATTCCTGAAGAGGCTCCTCCTGACATTTTATCTATCTGCATACACACACACACACACTACACATACATACACACACATACACAAAATGAAGGACTAATTCAATATTTAAAAGAGCAGACTAGAGCCGGGCGTGGTGGCGCACGCCTATAATCCCAGCACTTGGGAGGCAGAGGCAGGTGGATTTCTGAGTTCGAGGCCAGCCTGGTCTACAGAGTGAGTTCCAGGACAGCCAAGACTACACAGAGAAACCCTGTCTCGAAAAAAACCAAAAAAAAAAAAAAAGAGCAGACTAGAATAAGATATGATGCCACTTCAGAGGTATGCAGGCTGCTACTTAAAATTCCCCCAGCTTTGGTCAAGAGTGCAGATACACAAGCCGGGCGTGGTGGCACACGCCTGTAATCCCAGCACTTGGGAGACAGAGGCAGGCGGATTTCTGAGTTCAAGGCCAGCCTGGTCTACAGAGTGAGTTCCAGGACAGCCAGGGCTATACAGAGAAACCCTGTCTCGAAAAACCAAAAAAAAAAAACCAAAAAAAAAAAAAAAAAGTGCAGGTACATCACACTACCGGAACCACAACAGACTCCTTACTGTGGCAAGAGTCAGGATGGTGGACTAATTTCCTCCTTATCCTAAATCATCAATGAAGTCATTGAAGTGACCCAGTGGCTTCCTAAGGGTGGTAAGATTTCCCCCCTTCACTTTTCAAGTGAGGAAACTGAAAAGTCCAACAAAATGCTGAAGGTCCTAAGCAAGACATTTAAGCCAGGCATGAGACTAAGTCTGACGTCCATCATTGCCCTGCTGTCTCCCGAAGGACAGGAGCACACAGGAGACCCAGGGCCAGTTAGAGATGGACACCATTACTCCTCTTCCTCCCTCGAGCTAAACGTTAACACAGACATGGCGTTTCTGTGGTTAGCAGCGTGCGGGGCATTTCATCCGACAAGTGGACTGGACTGAACTTCATCAGGTATTTACTCTACGGACCAAATAAAAACCCGCAGGCCACTGACCGACTTTCAGGACCGCAGAGACTCTAGCCAATCCAAGAGCAGAACTCAAAGATGAGCAGGAGGGGCTTTTCACTCATAGATGCTTCTGGAAGTCAAAGCTGAACTGCAGTGGTGGTTGATGTACGGTGGCCTTGAGGTGACACACACTAACCGGATGGGAGAGTTGGGTACATGTCAAACCCAAAGAGTGCAGGTAGGGATGGTCCCCCCGGTACAGGTGCTGTGCTAAGTGTATTTTCTCACATAAGTTGTCCCTTTCTGGATCATTAGTAGCCTCGGGGATGGGATACTGAGTAATACTTTTACTGTACAATTATTTACAGTAAAAATGGCTGTAGGGATGCTCCTCCTGTACACTTGCTCCAGGGATCTTCTCAGGTCTATACCTGTTTCCCTCTAATCTCTCAGCACAGTACCAATGACAGACCTTGAAACAGAGCAATTATCAGAGTGGATATTCAGAGCATTATCCCCCGTGGAGGCTGTGTGTGTGTGTGTATGTGTGTGTGTATGATTTCACTGATTTGAGTAACTTTTTTTTTTTGTCCTGGAACCCACTCTGTAAAACAGGCTGGCCTCGAACTCAGAAATCCTCCTGCATCTACCTCCCAAGTGCTGAGACTAAAAGTGTGCGCCACCGCCCGGCTTGAATAGCTTCTTGAGTGAAGAGCTTTCTGGCTAGCAGATGAGGGGTTGGGAGGGCGCACAGCATCCTTCCAGAGGCAGGCTTCAGGTCAAATCACCCAGTTAAGTCTTGTCGTCAGATTGAACTGGGAAGAAGGACATTTACTTACCGTTGGACCTCAGCCACCATCCTTTTTCCGGTTTGACACAGAACAGGGTTGGACTCCCAAGAAAGAGGTTCCAACAGATCGGGTGCAGAGTTCTTTTTCTTGCGGCCCCGACGGAGTACCTGGCAAAAGCTGCTTTCGGGGAGGGTTTATTTTGGCTGAAGTTTGAAGGTAAGGTCAGTCACAGTGCAGGAGGCAAGCAGCAGGAGCAGGAGGCAGTTGGTTACCTTGTATCCACAATTAGGAAGGAGAGAGAGAGAGAGAGAGAGAGAGAGAGAGAGAGAGAGAGAGAGAGAGAGAGAGAGAGAAGCTTGGACTCAGATCGCTTGTCTCTTTTTGCTCTGTCTGGGATCTCAGCCCATAGAATGGCGCTCACTGCCTAGGTTTGGTTGGATATTCCCACACCAATGATCAAAATGTAGAAAATACCTCATAGATACACCCCGAGGCTTGTCCCTTAGGCGATTCTAGATCCTGCCAGATTGAACATCTGGTTAAATTGGTTAAATCATGGCCTCTAAAAGGAACCACCTTTCTTCTAACCCCAGCTCCACGATTTCACAGCCTTAGGACACAGGTACAGTGGTCGGGTCATCTGGAGCCTTAGTTCTTCATGTGTAAAGAGGTGGTAACAATACAATCTACCTGCAAAAGGCTGCTGTAAGGATTAATCCTTACAGCCAAGGATTAACGGGAGCCACACTACAGTAGGTGCTTAGTAGCAGAAAACAACGTCAGGCCTTTTTATTGGGCTGTCAGGTATTTGTAGTTCTGGGCAAATCACATCACATCTCAGGAATGATGGCTTAGCGGAGTTATTTTATATTCCGTTCGCCCAAAGTTGTATCAAAAGCCACTGCCTGACTGCTGGAATTCGGTGAGAAAAGCGATGAGGAATGAGTTGTAGCTGTACTTTTTGGCTATTTTATTGGGTTCTATTTATCTACCACCCTATTCTACACTTAATTCTACTCTAATCCCTTCCACCACCACCCCCAATACTAGGGAGGAGAGAAAGAAGGTTAGAGAGGGAAAGGGGGGGTGTAGATCTCTTTAAGGGCTTTGCGTTCGTAGGGGCAAGTCCAATCTTCATCACCAGAATAGCTCCAACCAGCAACTCAGCAATAGCAAAAGCAGCAAACACAGCAGTAGGAACTACCAGCAGCTGCAGAGACCAGCAGCAGGTGATGTGTTTTTATAAAAACCAATGGTATGTTTTATAGAGTCGAGGATATGTTTTATAGAGTGCTGTACAATGCGGTGGAGGGGGTACTTCAGCGGGTCCATGCTGAGGCATCTTCCCCCCTCCCCCACCCCCCAAGGTACCAGCCGTGTGACAATGATGACAGGTATAGTATAGAATAAAATGTATTTGGGGGCATGGGAAGGGGAGTTGAAAAGGAAGTAGAGGCAGAGAAAGAGGGTTAGAGGGAAAGGGAGAGAGAGACAGAGGAAGAAGAAGAAGAAGAAGAAGAAGAAGAAGAAGAAGAAGAAGAAGAAGAAGAAGAAACCATCCACGTGGAGAAAGAGGGAGAAGGGTGAGGGTAAAGAGAGAGAGGAGTCAGAGTAGAGAGTCAGAGTTAGAGAGAGTCAGAGGCCCAACAGTCCCTTTTATAGCAAGGCAGGCCTACCTGGCTGTTGCTAGGTAACGGTTGGGCGGAGCGCAGAAGAATGCCAACAGCAGGGATGGCAACAGCCACCAGGGGCTCTCTTCGGGCATCTCAAATTTATGCCCTCTCAGGAGTCCCCAGCATTTCAAAGATAAACTATCTTCAGTTGGCAAAAATCACGTTCTCTCCGGGCTGTTGTGTGGCGCACGCCTTTAATCCCAGCACTTGGGAGGCAGAGGCAGGCAGATTTCTGAGTTCGAGGCCAGCCTGGTCTGCAGAGAAAGTTCCAGGACAGCCAGGGCTATACAGAGAAACCCTGTCTTGAAAAACAAAACAAAACAAAAAACAACCAACCAAACAAAAAATCATGTTCTCCTAGAGCATGAGACAAATCAGTTAGTGGCTGGGACAATCTGAGGCGGCCCCACATCTCACACCTGGGATTAAAACAAAAACACGCAACTGTTTGTTTGTTTGTTTGTTTTCTTTTTAAGAAACCAAAAGTTTCACTACAATGAATGTTTTAGAGAGCCACTTCGACAACACCTCTATCATTGCTTCTCAGTCTTTTTTGGCTAAGTGCAAAGTACCTTAATCTGGGACCGTAATTGCTTCTCACCGGGCTTGGACATGGTGAGTTTGGTCCCTGTGTTCTACATGGTAGAGAGAGAAAAGTCACTCCTGACCTCCACTGGTTCCATGGTGTACACACACACACACACACACACACACACTCACACACACACATTCACACACACACAACCTGTAATAATAAAATATATCACTCTATGTGCTCCCTTTAAATGGAGGAGAGACAGGAAGGGTCCATTTGCCTTTTTCTGTGGGACCAGAAGCCCTGTGGGGGTTTCCTTTCTGATCGATAGAGCAGGGTTTTTTTTTTTTTTTTTTTTTTTTTATGCCCACAGGGGCCTCTTTCTTTCCCCTGAACCAGAAGGGAAGCTCCCCTTTTCTCTTTTCAGTCATGGGCAAGAACAACGTTCCATTGACAGTGTGAATGGAGCGTTTCTTACCCCAGACTCTTCCTGTTGAAGGAGGCAGGGCCTTTTTCTCTTCGTCCTTGGCTGCCAAAGATTGTGATTCAAGTTCCGCACTGGCCAATAGGGCAGCCTGGGAGACTTCGCTCTGGCCTGGCGCAGACTGGGTCAGAAGGGAGGCAGCCTGGTGCAGAGTCTCCAGGCTGGGGCACTGCTGTCTGCCATTTGTCAGTTATGTGAGCCTGAGGATTGTCCCTCTCTCACCTACTCAGGGCCATGAGACCGCCCTGTAGAATCTGCTCTTTTCACTGTGTATCCCATCACCCTGCTTCCTTTGGCCTCTGAGTCATCTGGCCAATTATACTATACATGGGACACAAGCCCTCCTCCATGAGACACTGTGTCTGGTGCCCCGTCTGGCAGAGAGCCGAAGCTGCTCCGTACATAGATGCTGACAGAAGCCTGGAAGCTACTGCTGGGTTGGTTCCCTTGAAGGTCTAGATAAGTGAATAACGAGGCCGGAGGAGATTGCTTTGGCTTTCTAGATTGGCCCGAGATCGGCTCCATTAACCAACGGGAGTATTTTGTATGGCCCTGGCCCGGCAAAGTAAGAAACGTGGTGGCGCACGCCTGTAATCCCAGCATTTGGGGGGCAGAGGCAGGCGGATTTCTGAGTTCGAGGCCAGTCTGCTCTACAGAGTGAGTTCCAGGACAGCCAGGACTACACAGAAAAACCCTGTCTCGAAAAACCAAAAAAAAAAAAAAAAAAAAAAAAAAACCAAAACCACAAATGTATGATCGGATCCTGGAACTCTCTGAGCACACTGAATTCAGCCGGTGAGGGAAAGTTTAAAATAAGTCCCGAAAAGAGAATTCAAGTAGAAGCAACAAAAGCAGGTCTTCATCAGCTGGGACGGACTTAGTGTGCAGGCATCTCAGGGAGACAGACACCCGTGTCGGGGAGACAGCAGCCAGGTGACCGACCGCCTGTCAACCTTGGTGGTGACGAGCACACATCTTTTGGGCGTCTGGTTTTGACACCCCGGGTACCGTCTGCACAATACTCAGAAAGCGCCCTGTTTCCAGGAAGTGCTCGCTGACTGCTGGTTCTTAGTAATTTCTCCCCCACCCGTCTTTCTAGCTCACTGCTTTTCGAAAATTGAAAAAGTAAGCCAGGAAGCAATGTTTAAAAAAAAAAAAAATTAGCAAACCACAGCTGAAGGAAGGTACTATCGGAAGAAGAGGAAGGGGAAAATATCATGATGACTCTTCTACAGTGCTTTGTACTTGGGTGACCGCCCACCATGTGAAACCCGGGGGGTGGGGGGTGGGTGAGGGGCCTGGAGGCATTTGTGGACGGACGCTGACTTTTCCTTTGCGTGACTTACACGGACCGTTAAAAATTAGTCTTGACTCCTTGGCCAGAAGCTGGAAAAGGTCCTGCCACAGGGAGGGAAGTAGGTTCATCCGAAAGGAAAACACACAACCCTGGTTTCCCTATAGCTGTCTGTTAACCCCTGCCTCTCTGGAGAGCCGGTCTCAGGTCCCAGAGGAGCTGGGGTTGAAGGACCAACTGAAGACCAAGAGCACTCCACCCACCATCCAGCCCAAATGGAGCGCTTGGGAAGAGGCTTCTGGGCGCTTCTATTTTGGAGCCAGGCAAGACAGTAGGGGCTTGGGAGGAAGGTAGGGAACCACAGAGAGGACTCATGCTTCTTTTAATATTTTCGAGGTTCTGGAAAAAAAAAAAGAGGCAAAACAATCCTCAAAATGGAGATCATCTCTTTAGAAGGTAGTTCTAAACTGCTCTGATTTGAATCTGCAGTGTCCCCCGACAGGCTCATGTGTTTGAATACTTTGTGCATATTTATTGATTGTTTTATTTATTTATTTATTTATTTATTTATTTATTTTTGTGGCACCCAGATGTGTTGGTTACTTTTCTGTTGCTGTGATAAAACATCATATGCCAAGGCAACGGATCAAAGAAAGGGTTTATTTGGGCTTATAGTTCGGAGGGGTAAGAGTCCATGAGGTCTGGGAGGCAGGGCAGCAAGTTGCAGGCAAGGAGCATGAAGCAGAGAACGCAAACAGGAAGTATGGTGAGTCTATAAACATGTAAACCCCACCCCTAGTGACACATTTCCTCCAGTACGGCTCCACCTCCCAAAATTTCCACAAACTCCTAAACTGTCGGGAGGTGATCTGTGTGTGCACAGGCAGCCCTGTTTCAGGTAAATCAACCACTTTAAACCCAGGAGACCTGGTAGGGGTGGCTTCTACCTACGACGTTGTGGGCGGAGCTTCCACCTGCAGGGGTCGGGAGGAGTTCAGTCACCGCCCCCTGGACCCCACCCCTGCTGCAGTTGCAGTCCCACGACGCCCTGCAGGAGAGACCTGTGACTGTCAGTATCTTAGTCGCAGCACCAAGCTTTCCTCACATGTAAATACGGTTTTCCCCAAGCTCTCAATCCAAGCCAATAAGAGGTACCTGCTGCCAAATCCTGGAACACCCCCAAACTGTATATAAATCCTATCCTGGATCCTATGGAATTAATAAAAGGGTGTTCGAGGATCACTCTGCTGTCTGGAGGTTTCTGTCCTAAGAGCTGTAACACTAGGGAAGAGGCATACCACCACCAGTAGCTCCGCTGCAATCCTCCCAGGCTAGGTGGCCTTCAGCAGCCCCAAACCTGACTGCGCTAGGGAGCAACAACAGCGATGGCGGATGGCGGATGGCAGCGGCATGCAGGGACTGTGGAAGCCGCTCCCCTGCTCTCCCCTTCCTCTAGAACCCTTGCACCCACACCGGGCTGGGCCTCCACACTCCGGCCCACACTAAACAGCTGTCATTCAAAGCAACACACTAGGGTTGGATCTAGGGGCTGTGAGTGTATTAGGCAAGTGCAACAACTCTTATCTATTAAAACAAACAAACAAACAAACAGCAACAAAACAAAACTTTGAGATAAGTTCTCACTAAGAGAAGGCAGGCTGGGCGGTGGTGGTGCACACCTTTAATCCCAGCACTTGAGAGGCAGAGGCTGGCAGATTTCTGAGTTCAAGGCCAGCCTGGTCTACAGAGTGTGTTCCAGGACAGCCAGGGCTATACAGAGAAACCCTGTCTCAAACAAACAAAAACAAAAACAGGGTTGGAGAGATGGCTCAGTGGTTAAGAGCGCTGACTGCTCTTCTAGAGTCCCGAGTTCAATTCCCAGCAACTACATTGGTGGCTCACAACCATCTGTAATGGGATCTGACACCCTCTTCTGTGTGTCTGAAGACAGCTACAGTGTACTTATTTATAATAATAAATCTTTAAAAAACAAAACAAAAACAAACCAAAACCAGCAACAACAACACAGTTGCCAAGGTAGGCTTTGAACTTGCCACCCTCCTGTCTGGGTTGGGAATAAAAGCCTGTAACACCCTCCTGTCACCCATCCCTGCACCATCCCAAGTTTAGTAGAGGTCGTGGAGAAGCAAGCACCCGTGGTATTATTTTGAAGGCTTCTGGAGACCTTTCACGGGGCGGGGGCGGGCTGCAGTGGGCAGGAGCTGGTCTCTAGGGGTAAGTGTCTGAATACCTGGCCCTGCTCTCAGCCCCTCGTCCTCTGCTTGCTGATTTGTGCCACGTGAGCCAGCCTCCACAACATACTCCCGGTCCCATGAATGCAGCTATGCCAAGGTACATTGAAATGTCCCCACAGCCATGAGCCTTACAAAATAAACCCTTCTCCCTTTGAGTCCTTTCTGTCCAGTATATATGTGTGTGTGTGTGTGTGTGTGTGTGTGTGTGTGTGTGTGATAGCAATGCAAAACTCGGCAACCTAAAACAGACCTTTCAGATCCAAGAAAGCAAAATGAGGCAACCCTGCTATTCACTACCTAAATCCAAGCTACTAAAAACATGAACTCAGAATACATCGCAGGTAGCAAGGAGGACCAAGGGGACAGGTTTCTTCCTGTCTGGCAATGGATCTCTGCAGCTCTGTGGAACCAGGTGGTGTCAGAAGTCTGACACATGGTCCTCCCGTGAAGGGGAAGCCCTTCTCCTTTCCACTCCAAAGCTCCAAGGGCTGAAACCTCCTCCAGACAAGCCACGAGGTTTGCTACTACTTATCCTGCTTTTGCCTCTGGGCCTGGCCTCTGGCGCAGAGGGTGGGGCCCGCTGTGGATGAGTTGGCAGCTGGCTTCTGACTCCGTGGGGCCTCTCAAAGGCCAGGGTTTGTCCAGGACATTTTCTCTGACTCACCCCTGGTGATAAGACAGGCAAGGACCTGGAAGCAACCCAGTCAATATTCCGAGGAGGTTTTAGTTAGTTAGTTAGTTAGTTAGCTAGCTAGTTAGTTAGTTTGTTTAACTGTTGGGGGATTTGATTTCAGAATTTGGAAGCTCCTTAATAAAACCACTGTAGTTTTGACAGAACTGTCACCATACTGGGAGCAAAAACAGCAAACAGAATGCAGGACCCTGCTGCGTCAGACCAAGGAGAGCTCTCCTATTTGACTTGCCTGTTGCAGTATTTTATTTATTCACTCAACTAATATTTACTGAGCCCTTTCTAAGTGCCAAAATCATTTTAGATGCCGGAGCAATAATGCAGTTCTGGGATCCTGGTATCTGGTTTTGGTCTCTTCCCAAATAAAGCCTGTAGAGGGGTGTGTGTGTGTGTGTGTGTGTGTGTGTGTGTGTGTGTTTGGGGAGCGGGAAGCGTCACCAACAAAACAAGATCTAAGCTGGGCTTCGTGGATGTGACCGGAGAAGCCACTTTCAGTTTAAAGCCAGGATGTGCGGAAAGGCCCTTCCGGAGGAAAGAGGCTACATAAAGCTAGAAGCAGGGATGGGCCGCAATGGTAGATGCTTAAAGTGGTACCTAAAGCATGTGGGGGCTGGGCCAGGGAGACCTAATTTGGTAGGCAAGGAGCCTCTTGGGGACTGGGATTGTAGCTCAGTTGTTAGTGTGGTGCTTCTCTAGCGTGCAGAAGGCACCGGATTCGATCCGCAGCACAGCGTACAATTGAGAATGTGACACGACACGAGTTTGTCATCCCACTCTGGGCAGGTGGAGGTGGGAGGACCAGAAACTCAAGGACATGGTAGGCTACGTGGTGAGTTTCAGGCCAGTCTGGGCTACAGAAAAGAAGAAGCCCCCCACCCCCACCCCATCCCTCGGGTTTTCATCTTAAAAGCCACATGAAATCACTGAAAGGCTTAACAGGGGGTTGGGTTGGGGGGAGTTTTCTGTGGGGGATTCCTGAATTGCATTTGCATTTTGAAAAGATTATTCTGGCCGCAGAGCTAACATCTTTTAAGGTCATTTCTGCTCGGCAAATCCAATAACCACACCATGGAGGGAGGCGGCAGTGGAGCCAGGGTGAGTGTCTTGACTGCATGGCTCACCGCTCACAGGGCCTCAGACAAAAAAAGACAGTCTTTTAAAGCTTTAGTTTCCTTGTCTATAAAATGGGATAATTATCTCTCTCATGTTCTTGAGAGGGTTAAAGGAATGAAAACAAACACGGGCTTCCTGCATCCCAAGTTATTCTCTGATGTTTTGAAAGAAGAAATTGGTGTTGATCTTAGGTGTGGTGAGAAAGCTAACATTCGGCCGGCCAGTTTTTCTTAGACAAAACACCTTGGATTTCATATGAACTTCGGCTGGCTTTACATCCGCCGTTTGGAAATCATCACTCCTGCCTCTTCGACAGTGAACACACAGCAGATGCAACCACTCATTTAGCTCGCCGTAGAAGCTGCTGCTACCCACCCTTCCTATTCTGGCATTTGCTAGATGATAGACCACGGGACAGATGAACGACCAGAATGCAGCCAAATGATAAGTGAGCCTGGCAAAAATAGAAGCCGAGGGCTGTGGGGGCTGAGGGGGTGTGGGGGAAGAGGTGTGGGAGGCGTCTGCTGGAGGCCATTAACAGACTGTGGTGCTGTGCTTTCCTCCGAGTGGGGCCAGTAGTTCTGTTCTGTTCTGATGAAGACCGGCATTCTGCGTGCCTTCAACTCTTGGTTAGCCTGGGACCTTGACAGAATGTGGATCCACGGATCACAAGTCTGGGTTTTGTTAAAATACACTGGAGCTTACTTAGTCTCCCAATGGCCAATGGTGAGATGACGTCAGCAATGATGACATCATTGGTTTATTAATTATTTCATCGATTATTATTATCATCGTTTATTTAAAAACTGTGATCACTATGGGAAGATGAAATGTGACCAATAGAGGCTCACCGATAGAGGATCTTGGAAATTCAGAAGCAAAGGCAAGGAATAAAATATTTATCTTTTTTTCATGTGTACTTAGTAGATACGGGTGATTGATTGATTGATTGATTGATTCATTCATTCAATGATGCAACATCTCACCATGTAGTCCAGGTTGGCCTGTAATGTACTGTGTAGACTGGGTTGGTCTTGTCCTCACAGAGACCCACCTGCTTCGGCCTCCTGAGTGCTAATGTTAAAGGGATCATGTCAGGCTTTGCTTTTTGTCTTTTTTTTTTTTTTAATTTATTTTATGTATATGAGTACACTGTAACTGTCTTCAGACACACCAGAAGAGGGCATTGGACCCTATTATAGATGGTTGGGAGCCATCTGGAACTTCTGAGGTCAGGACCTCTGGAAGAACAGTCAGTGCTCTTAACCTCTGAGCCATCTTTCCAGCCCGTCCCCCCCCACCCCCCCCCGATTTTAATGGAAATATTTTAGCTAAAATAATAAAGAATTGGGTATGGACAGAACCAGAATATCATTGACTGTCAGTGACTTCTAACATCATGACAACACCCATGTCCTATGCCTCCCAATGGGAAAAACATGCTGTTGCCCAAACTGAACTAGCTACAAATAAACTAGATCTAACCTCCTCGTTTTTTGTAAAAAACGGAGAGGATGGGGATGTTAAATGACACAGAGGGAGACTCTAGGAAAGAGAGAGAGCTAGAGCAGAAAGAGACTGCAGGAGATATACCACATGCTTGCTGCTCTAGAGGCTGAGGAGAGACTCTGGGGTCGGAGAGGATGGAGCTGACATGAGATGGACTAGAGTCTCACACAAGAGCAGACTTTATTCAGAGCATCAGACGATTTATACTCTGAGGGTTAGGAGGAGTCTCCTGAGTTAAGCGTACAATCACTGGGCAAGCAGAATGTGGTGGACAAACTGGAGAGGTGAAAACATGATTTTCCATGGAGGCATAGGAACAGATAACAATAGCCAGTGGCAAATGAGTCATCCGAAGTAAACTCAGTTCTATCCGATATACCTGGGAGGGGAATGAGAAGTGCATCCCAAGGACAAGTTTGCATATTTGAAGAAAAAGAGGTTGCAAAGCTCGTCTTGGTTTCTTGGAGTTTTCTCACAGGTACTCAGAAATCTCCTCATAGGACCCCGTTCTTGGATCATGTTGTGTCAAGACCTAACTACAATTGTACACTAACCAGTCAAGGAAAAATGTTAGATTAAAAAAAAACTGCCAGGCAGTGGTGGCACACGCCTTTGATCCCAGCACTTGGGAGGCGGAGGCAGGCGGATTTCTGAGTTTGAGGCTATCCTGGTCTACAGAGTGAGTTCCAGGACAGCCAGGGCTACACAGAGAAACTAACTTAAACAGTGGCAGGACATTTAGTGACTGTCAAAGAATTATTCATAACTTTCTATGTGTGCTAGTTGTATAGTAGTTACATGAGGAGTTGGGAGGGAGAGGGGGAGGGAGAGGGAGGAGGGGAGGGAAAGAAAAAGGGGGAGGGGGAGGAGAAGAGGGAGTTTTTACTTTTCTAGGGCTAGGGGTCAAACCAGGGCCTGTTTATACATAGTAGTAGCCACCCTGCCACAGAGCTACAGTCTCAGTCCTGAAGATTTTTTCAGTAATAAGTGGGTTTATTTTAAAATAAACGATATGATATCGACAGTTTAAATTGGGCAAGGGGACAGAGAGATTCCGTGAGGGTATCAATAAAGCAAGAAGAGGCATGAGTTGATAGTTGCTGAAGGTGAACTCAGGATACTAGGAATAGTTTAATTTCTCATGTAGGAAATAGTTCAGAAACACACTAGCCATCCTATCTGCCCCTCCCACTCCTTTTAATAATTTACTATTATAATAGTTAACCCGATGGTTCCCCGGGGCTGACTCAGCATTTCCAGCTAAGACACTTGAATTCTTCTCTTGTGAAAACTACTCCATTTATGGTGGGGCTGGGACAGTATTCTGTAAGCCAGCTCTCTTGAGTCTCCCCACGCTTTTTTGAGAAATGAGGGTACAGATGGTTTCCCATACCTTATGGTAGCAGCTCTCAACCTTCTTAATGCTGTGACCCTCTTTAATCCAGTTCTTCACATTGTGGTGACTCCCCTCCCCCCCCACAAGCACAAAATTAATTCCATTTCTACTTCATACCTGTGATTTTGCTACAATTATGAATAGTAATGTAATTGTTTCCTGATGGTCTTAGGTGACCACTCAAAGTGTTGTTCTATCCCCCCAGGCTGAGAAGCACTGCCCTAGGGGCTAGCAGTGATTTCCCCGCAGCAACAAAAGGTGGGTGTTGCCGATGTACTAGGTTGGAACTCCTGCTTCGGCAGGTACATACCGCCGCAAATTTATCCCAGTGCGCCATATTTCCAATTGGTGGCATGGAAATACCGATCATGCTTAGCTCATGGGACTTATCTGAAGATAAGCCAGATATGTGTTACGCATGCATTCCATCAACTAGGAGCTCCGAGCCTAGAAATATTCCGCGAAGTTCATGAATGGAGCAGTGAAAAAAATTCAAGGAGCAGGCCATGGGGAGCCTGAAGGTAAAGTCCAGGGCAGGCAGCAAACAGTACGTCAATTAACCGTGGCTATGAAGGAGCTATGAAATAACGTAGTCATCTGAGGGAGAGCAGCTCCCAGAGAGGTGAGCTGCAATTGCAGGGATCGAGTCTGGGCAGTCCGGCTGGTGGAACCTCAAGTGACCAAAGTGAAATAGACGCCAGGGGGTGATCTGGCCTTGCCCAAGTAGGAGTCATTCTAGCTCCTCTCAACCTCGCTGGACATCCGGCAATGTGTGAGCATTTTTGGATGCTGTATCTTGGAAAGCGAGGGGCCACGCGATCACAGCATTTAGTGGGCAGAGGCCAGGCATATCTCCCCCACCCCCTCCAAACTACACTTGCCTAGGACAGCCCCAACGCCAAAATTAAACTCTTCCAAAATGTCAGGAGTGATGAAGTTGGTGAATCTTGTTTGCTACACAGAGAAAGAAGTAAGCTGTGCGGGAGAGAACAAATCTAAGTCTAGAGTAGCGGAGTGAATGGGAATGACGTGGAAGAAAACGCGACTAGGCTAGATTCTGCTAGGGAGGAATTTGGAGTTTCCCCTATAGCAGCGGGAAGCTGTCGGGAACCTTTCTGCCCGGAGAAAGATTGCCGGCTTGCACGAAGCGCTTTGCACGTACAGGCCCCCAGCGGATAAAGTCTGTTATTTATTGTCACCATTGTGTCTTCTCTACCCCGCCCAGCTCTGACCCCTGCCGCAGCGTGGCCGCAGTGACTCCTCCCGGCCAGCAGAGGGCGCCAGCCTGCACTTGGCTGCCGGCCGCCCGAGGCGGGTCTCCTCTTGCCGCTCCCCCGCCCCCCCACCTCGTCTTTCCCCCTTAGGAGAAGTCGGGAAGGTGGCAGCGGCGGCGGTGGCGGTTGTCCCGCCTGGCCGGTTGGCGTGACCGGTCGGCGCGTGCTGCGCAGCTTCCGCGCCTTGTCCAGCCGGGCAAAGCCGAGCGGAGGCCGAGACCGGAGCCCGCGAGGGCAGAGGGCGAAGGCGGCGGCGGCCAGGGCGGCCCGTGGGAGGGAGCGCGGGGCCCCGGCAGCGCCGCCGGCTCCCGGCCCTGCCGGCCTCCTTGGTCGGAGCCGCGGCCATGGCGGCCAGCGCGAAGCGGAAGCAGGAGGAGAAGCACCTGAAGATGCTGCGGGACATGACGGGGCTGCCGCACAACCGCAAGTGTTTCGACTGCGACCAGCGCGGCCCCACCTACGTGAACATGACGGTCGGCTCGTTCGTGTGCACCTCCTGCTCCGGCAGCCTGTGAGTGCGGACGGGGGTCGGGGGTACCGGGCCGTGGCGGCGGGGCCCGTTGGGGATGCGGCCGGCCTAGGCCTTGGGGGCCCGGGATGCTCTTGCTCTTTGGCCGGGCGAGGGTCCAGCCTTGGGGTGGCCGGCGTGGGTGGGGTGTGGGTGGGGTCGGGGTCAGCGAGCGGCGGGCCCGGCGGAACATCCCGGCTTCCCGCCGCGCAGCGGGCGTGGCCGGGCCTCGGGGAGGGGGGGGGGCGCAGGCCCGGAGCAGCCCCGGGAGGGCCGTGCGGGGCCTTTGTGCGACCCGCAGCTCCGCGGTTGGGAGCCCGGTATCTGCTCCGTGCCGCTGAGCTGGTGGGAAGGGAGAGCAGGGTCGCAGAAGCTGGGGATCTTCCTCCGGTCCACCGCACTCAGGTAACTGGGGCGTGTTAGGGGCGGGCGGCCTTAAAAGGTCTTGATGGCAGAGATGTGAATCCCAGGAGAAAAGTTCTCCCTAGAGGATTAATTACGTGAGGCGGGGAGGCAGCAAGAGCTTAAGGGTTGTGGCTGCATGGATCCAAGTGTCCTGAGTTGGGGAAAGTTTTACTGGAAATGGGTTATCATCGGGAGTTGTGCGCTTCAAAATGAGGATGGAGCTCGATGAGATTTCTGGATCAATACCCAGGTGTCCCATCTGTGTGGAGAAATGGGGTCAGGGAAGACAGTATTGAGAAAGGAGATGGAGGTGGCCTCCTGAAATTACTCATATGGCATATGTCTAGGCCTCTCTGTTTAAGCTGTGTTGTGATGGGAATTTTTGTTACTGTGAAATTTCATTTGGAAAGGTTGCAGGTGATCCTGGAACTGATTAGATGCTATTAAACGATAGTTATCTTGAATTCAGTACATTTTTAAGGAACTGGTAGTTAATATTCCTTGGGTCTAAAAAAATATTATCGTGTGTGTCGCAGTGTGGGGACATGCGTGCATGGTGTGTATATCTGGGTTCACGTTTACAGGCCCTCCCTTTTTCTCGGCCCTCCCCCAATTTTTTATCATAATATTAATAGCAATGTACAGAACACGTAGCACGTAGGAAATTTTCTAAAAAGTTAGATGATGTTGATGTGGGCAATAATTCACTATTCCCCCCTTCTCCTCCCCTCCCCCCCCATTTTAAATTTGGACAAGGAGGCATCTTTGGTTCTCCATGAGTATAACTTTATTTTGGGTGGTTCCTATTAGGTTTCTGGATGAAGCTTCAGGGTGTGGTGATAAATAAATGCCTTGTCTCTAAGCATTTACATTCTACTCATTCTAATAGAGACAGTGGAAAGTCTCGGGTACTGTGCTCAACCTTAGAGAGTGCAGTAAGAGGTCTGAGAGGTTACTTTCAGGTTTATAGTTAGGAAACACTCAGATTTGCCACAGCTGTATGTATAGTTCATGGCTTTTATTTATAAATGAAACAAAATTAGGACATTAAAGTCATTTGTGTTAGGCAACTTTGGTTAAGCTAATAGTCCAGTTTATTTAAAGTGTACTTTACCTTTTTAAAAGATTTATTTAGTTAAATGTATATGAGTACACTGTCACTCTCTTCTAACACACCAAAAGAGGGCAACAGATCCCATTACAGATGGTTGTGAGGCACCATGTGGTTGCTGGGAATTGAACTCAGGACCTCTGGAAGAGCAGCCAGTGCTCTTAACTGCTGAGACATCTCTCCAGCCCCATGTACTTTACTTTCAATATGTGCTTAAGAAGTATGCACTGCTTTTGCAAAACATGAGGTCCTTTGATGAATTTAAGTCTTTGGGTTGGTATACATATATATTTACACATTTTTAATTTATTGCTTTAGAATATATAGATTTAGAGCTCTTTATAAGTACATAAAGTGCTTCCCTTGCAGCAAGTATGTAATAAAATTATTTCAATGTTTTAGAAACATTAGACATATAGGATCTATCAGTATGGTTTTTGTTTGTTTTTCCATAGGTCCCTCTGTAGCCCTGGCTGTCCTGGAACTTCCTCTGTAGACCAGGCTGGCCTTGAACTCACAGAGCTCTGCCTGCTTCTGCCTACTGAGTGCTGGAATTAAAGGTGTGTGACACCCTCCCTGCCTCAGACCCATAGTTATTACCCTACACAAAACTCAATTCCAAGTTGATCAAGGATCTGAACATAAGGCCAGACACACACCACCACCCAGCTCTTTTCTGTGCACTTGTGTATACAAATGCATGCACCATAACACTTGGGTGGCTTCAGAGGAGGATTTGTAGGAGCCAGCTCTCTCACCTGTGGGTACTGGAGATTGAACTAGGTCACTAGGCTTGGTGGCTAGTGTCTTTACTGCACTAAGCTGTCTCTCTGGGCTGCTAGTATAATTTTTTATTTTAAGGGATTTTTTTCTTGAATATGTTATCCTTGGAACATGTGAAGGTTCATTCATATGAAGATGTCACAGAGGAGTCGATGTCTGAGGAAAGACCTTCAAAGACAAGTCCCAGGTAGCAGCAGCTTTGTGTAGTAGTAGAAGGGTGGGGTACTTAGCTTAGGTGATCCTGCTTTTTCTTTTGCCTCTAAAAGCCATGCAAATAATACTGAAAATAGGCACTCAGCAGTTTTTTCTTGGATATGAAATAGTGAGAATTAAAGCTTCTGATGCAGATTTGTTTTCCATACTAGAGATGGCTTCATACAGTGGGTGTTACTAACAAGAGGGAGCCGGGAATAAAAGACACTGATGTGAGAAGCGCCTTCATCATCTGTCAGGTCCTTTTGGGCTGTAACCTCAATCCAGACTCAAGTGGACTCAAAAGATGAAGACAGCTTGTTGATAGGGTTTAAATGATATTTTATTTCCTTCCTATAATTTTTTTTTTGTTTGTTTGTTTTTTGAGACAGGGTTTCTCTGTGTAGCCTTGGCTGTCCTGGAACTCACTCGGTAGACCAGGCTGGCCTCGAACTCAGAAATCCCCCTGCCTCTGCCTCCCAAGCGCTTGGATTAAAGGCGTGCGCCACCATTGCCCGGCTTATTTTCTTCCTATGAAAAGATGGTTGCCTACAGCTTCTGGAGTCACACGCTGCACTTGAGTGTAGTTGGTTAGCCAGACTCTGTCTACCCTGAGCCAGAGTCCTCATACATGCTCCGTCCCCACGTTAGAACAAGGATCCCCAGAGGCCTAGTGCAGAAGGCTCAGAGTCCTGCGAAGGAAGCAGGGACGCTTCGCTGTGGCCATGGAGTGTCTGCTGTAGCATTTGGAGAAACGGTAGCTCCTGAGGAACTGTATCTCTGCAAAGCCATAATGCTGGATCACAACTTAGGAAGAATGAAGTAATACTTACATATTTCTTATGTAGACGATGTGTAATCCAAAGAGTAAGTCATGTACTTGTTGGCATGTACTCATCCTCTAGGTTTTAGATTTAAGTCTAGCGACAGCATCGTGTGCTCATGGTTGTTAAGTGGGACTAGCACGTGCGCTGTAGTAACTTACTGAATATTCTGTATGTGAGGCTAGAGCAAACAGTGTAGGAACATGGATGAAGCAAGGCTTGTCGGTTGCCACTGCCCGACTTCTCTAGCAGTGTCACTGTATAGATAAACAATGTCTGCCCTGAGCTCTGAGCTCTGTGATTTAGGATGATAGATATAATAACATACTTTTTATTCCCTCAATAATGTGTTTATTTGAAGCCACCTTTGCTGGCACTACTAGATTCAAAGCTAATCTCGCCTGTTTTTGTTTGTTTTTTTCAGATTTCTGTCTAGTGTACTCAGATGGTGCTCGCTCAGAGTAAATGAACACAATTCTGAAACTTGCTATTTAGATGCATTTCAGTGTTTGTTAGGGAGACCAGGCATGTTGTGACTTACTGGTTTGTTTCTTTGTCTTTGTAGAATACTTAAGTTATGAACAGATTCAAATAATGAGCTACAGACAATAAAAATTTGTCATGGGACTGGATTATAAACTCCCAGACTAGAGGCTCTGGGTTTAATCTCTAGGACTGAGGCTGGAATTTGCTGTAATTACTTTTATTATTGGAGTTTCCTGTAACTCAGGCTAACCTCAAACTCACTGTAGTATTAAGGATGGCCTTGAACTCCTGATCCTGTTGGTACTGCTTCCCAAGTGCAGGGTTTACCAGCTTGCACTGCCATACCTGGCGGGCGTGTGCAGCCCTGGGGATAAATGCTTTATCTCCTGAGCTGCTGCCTACCTTTTGTTTCTGTTATTTTGAGACTGGGTCTTATTGAGTAGACTACACTGGCTGTAAACAGAGGTAGTCCTGCCTCAGCCTCCTAAGTTTGGAATTATTGGTAAGCCACAGTGTACTGCCTAAGGACTAGTTTGAGATGAAATTGTTTTGTAGAGATTGAAAAGAGTAGAATCAGAAAATAACATGAGATTGTTTTATTTTGCACAAACACATAAATTGTTTAGTGAAGGCTTAGAAAAAATAAAAAAGGAACATTTGAGAGACAGTTTGTTTGCTTGTCTACCTGTGTGCAAGTGTTCTCTCTCTCTCTGTCTCTGTTTCTTTTGACAGTGGTCCACCATATGGCTAGTATAGCTTTCCATTTACCATACTTCTTCCTTAGCTTTTGGAATTAGAGTATTTGCCGCCATGCCTGGTTCCAGACAACTTTACTTAGTCAGTACAGGATTCAACTGGATGGAGGTAGGGCTCGCCATTGAATGCCCATGATGTGTTAGACATTTCGTGGAGCTTTCCAAAGGGAAGTCAAAACAAGGACCCATGCAGTACGTGGGTTAAGGGGCAAGCCTATCTGGACTGGTCTTTTTCCCCCCCGAGCTACACATGTACACACTGTGAGACCCTCGTAAAGAGAGCTTGGGATTAGGATCTTCATTCCTTCCTTTCCATTGTGCATTTCCCCCTTTCAGATGGCTGAAGTAATGACGTCTAGGGAGCGCAGTGGATTTCTCTAATGTGTGTATAGAAGATGAGTCATTTACAGCTTTTTGAGGACTTTGCCTGGAACACATGCATTCCTTATGACTTGCTTTTATTGCCTTTGTGCACTGGAGTTGTGGCTTCAGAGACACCTGACTTTACATGATGAAAAGAAAATGTATTACTTTACACTGGTGACAGGAAACTTATTCAAATTGTTTAAAATATAGGAATGACTTCTATTTCAAAAGTTTGAAGGTGCTGGGTGGTGGTGGTGCATGCCTTTAATCCTAGCATTTGGGATTAAAAGGCAAGCTCAGCATTTGGGATTAAGAGGCAGGTGGATCTCTGAGTTCTAGGCCAGCCTGGTCTGTAGGTGGATCCAGGGCAGCAAGCATTACACAGAGAAACCCTGTCTCTCCGAAAACCAAACAAAAAGCCGGGCGTGGTGGCGCACGCCTGTAATCCCAGCACTTGGGAGGCAGAGGCAGGCAGATTTCTGAGTTCAAGGCCAGCCTGGTCTACAGAGTGAATTCCAGGACAGCCAGGACTACACAGAGAAACCCTGTCTTGAAAAACCTTAAAAAAAAAAAAAAAAAAAAGAAAGAAAGAAAAGAAAAGAAAAGAAAACCAAACAAAAAAGGAAGTTTGAGAGTAATTTGTTTAAGACTTCTTAGTAAAGTCTTAATCCTGTTGATTAATTATACCCATCTCTTATGATGGCTTATTTTCAGAAGTGCCTTAACAAACTGGAACGTGCACTCAGGAATGTGTTGGAGACAGTAGAGATCCCAGGAATCAGAATGCTGTTATCTTGAAGAGGAGACTTGGGGAGGGTGGGAATAGTAGACAAAGGTAACTATGGGTAATTTAGGCCTGTTGTAGTAAAAGAGCAATGATTTCTTCTGTTACTGTAGGAAATATGGCATTACTTGAAAGAAGGAAAGACAGTTTTCTTAAAATTGTCATGTCTAGAACCTTTTGTCTTTTCTCTACTTTCAAAATGTACAGGCCTTTTGGTAGAGTTAGAATTCAAATTAATGGGACTAATAATGTATGAAACATATGTAATGTATGTAACATGAAAATCTTATCCATTTTCTTTCCAAGCTTTTAATCAGTTGGTTATACCTTGGAACATTTGTTCAAAGAAGTGTTTTCTTAAACGTAGCTAGTGTACAGAATCTTAGAATTCTTGAAGCTTATAAAGGTCTTTAAGTTTTATGGGAATATTTTTCCCACCAGCTAAAGAAAATAATCTATAAATAAATGCTACTTAGGGTAAATTTGAAAAGTAATTTGAGTTCATTTTATGTTAATTTTACAGAATTTCTCTTATTTTAAAAACACCACATAAATCTTTTAAAGTAAAGGCTGTGACCGGGCAAGGTGGCACACGCCTTTGATCCCAGCACTTGGGAGGCAGAGGCAGGCGGATTTCTGAGTTTGAGGCCAGCCTGGTCTACAGAGTGTGTTCCAGGACAGCCAGGGCTACACAGAGAAACCCTGTCTCGAAAACCAAAAAAAAAAAAAAAAAAAAAAAAAAAGGAAAGGCGGTGAACAGTGGTCCTGTAAGAGCAGCAGGAGCTGCTAACCACTGAGCCGTCTCTCCAGCCTCCCCCCAGTTCTGATGACCACAGAAAGACGTTGATCCTTTGACCCCTTTCCTATTTATTGTTTTTACCTAACACAATATTCTTTTTCTCTTGTCCCCAGTTTGGCTCTCCCCACCCTTTCTCTACAGGAAGAAGACAGGATGGTCCTCTTACACAGCGGATCCTTTCCTCAGGTTCTAATGGTCTAGTTCTCTCCATAAGTTTTGCTTTAGTGTATGGATTATTACTCGACTTTTTGAAATTATCTATGGCTGAAGTATAAAATTTCAGGGTGGTAAGACAGACACTGTATTAGTGGGTGGTGTGTGGTCTTTCTGTGTTGTGTATGTGAGTGTGGTATCTGGAGGCTTTACAACACTGGGATGCCTGCTCTGCCACTCTTGGTCTTTTCTTTGAGACACTCACTCACTGAACACAGAGCTAGGCCAGCAACCACATGCCCGGGCTTAGAGGCCTGTGTTGGCACAGCCAGCTTTGAAGTGGCTTCTAGGGACTGGGACTGGGTCTTGTTCAGCAAGCGGTCCTGCTCTCTGAGCCATCTTCCCCAGCCCACTTAGTGTTTCCTGATAAGTCACTTCTGGGTAATGTTTGTAATGTGCTTTGGCAGTGTTACTTTCTAGGGAAGCTTCTTCCAGGTTGATTGTGAGTTTCCTATAGCTCTGCACTCTCCTTCTGGCCCCTCCACTCTAGTATTTGGTTAAAGATGACTGGGGAGTCACTTTGCAAGTGAGGTGGCCCTTTGCCTTCTGCTCTTCGGCTTCAGGATGGCACGGGGTGCCATTCTTGTTACTGATTCTTTACGCCATGTTTTCTTTCTGTTTTGAGAGTATTTTTGTTTTTAATTTTTGCTACTCTGAACTGTGTTTTGGTGTAGGTTTTTCAGTCATGTGTGGTAGGACTGTGTTTCTTTCCCTTTCTTTTTAAATGTAAGAATAACGAGCTGGCGAGGTGACTCAGTGAATGAATGCTCTTGCTTTGAGGACTGACAGGTCCCCCATGGTAGGGGAGAGGTAAGCTAGTGTCTTCTGCCACCACATGATAAATAACTAGAATAGAAACATTACTGCTGATCAGTATTCATCAACATTATTTACAGTAAACACCATTAAGTAGCATCCTAATACTGTAAAATTATTCTGAACTATTAACCTAATACAGAAAAAAATGAATCTACATGTAAAGAATGAGTTGGTAAAGAAAGCAAGCTGATGCATTATTTATGTTATAAAATGTTTAGTCATTTATGTCAGCAGCTCTAACTTCCTGACATCTCCAACCCTATGATTGCATTTTCATAAGCAATATTAGCTCTTTCTTTCTTTCTTTCTTTCTTTCTTTCTTTCTTTCTTTCTTTCCTTCTTTCCTTCTTTCCTTCTTTCCTTCTTCTTTCCTTCTTTCTTTCTTTTTTTGTTTGGTTTTGGTTTTTTCGAGACAGGGTTTCTCTGTGTAGCCCTGGCTGTCCACTCACTCTGTGGACCAGACTGGCCTCGAACTCAGAAGAAATCTGCCTGCCTCTGTCCCCCAGAGGGCTGGGATTACAGGCATGCGGCTTAGATATTTCTTGAATTATAGCCTTTTTTCTTTTTCTTTTTTTTAGATTTATTTATTATTTTATATATATGAGTACACTGTCACTCTCTTCAAACACATTAGAAGAGGGCATCAGGTTCCATTACAGATGGTTGTGAGGCACCATGTGATTGCTGGGAATTGAACTCAGGACCTCTGGAAGAGCAGCCAGAGCTCTTAACCGCTGAGCCATCTCTCCAGCCTGAATCATCTCTCCAGCCTGAATCATAGCCTTTTTATACACAAATTTCAACTTTGCATAAAGGAATGTCTCACTTAGTCTCATTTAAACGACAGCCTACACAATGATTTGTCTAGCTTCCTTCTTTGGTGGTAAGTTGGTTATGATAACAGTTTGCATGATAGAAAAATGAATTCTGGTGTGGCTGCTTTTAAACTATCTCACCCAAGTTTTAAGAATCATCTATTTAGGGGGCTGGAGAGATGGCTCAGCAGTTAAGAGCACTGACTGCTCTTCTGAAGGTCCTGAGTTCAAATCCCAACAACCACATGGTGGCTCACAACTATCCGTAATGAGATCTGATGCCCTCCTCTAGTGTATCTGAAGATAGCTACAGTGTACTTAAATAGAATAATAAATAAATCTTTAAAAAAAGAATCATCTATTTACTATCAAAGGTATGGCCTTAGAAAAAAAAATTAACTCAACAAAACTGATTTTTGATACATAGGAAATTGGTTCCTTTTTGCCACTCAATCTCATTAATAAAAAAATTCAAGAATAGGCTCAAATGTGAGTTCAAAGAAAATATTATTAGGGTTTAATGGAAAAACTCCCAGGGCAGACAAGCTATGGAGGAAGAGAGAAGAAAATGTTGCTATTTATCTGGCATGGAGGTCAGACCCATGGCCGACAAGCAGTTCCATGGTGGGGAGGAGGACAGAAGAGGAGCCTGGAGGGCGGGATGGGGGAAACCCGGTGTTAGGGAAAGCTTGCTTCCTGAAGAGAAAGAAGGAAAGAAGCCATGCTCTTTCTAAAGGATCTGAAAAGTGGGCGGGCCTAGGAAGCTGCATGGCTATAGCCTGCTGCAGTGCTGCATGGGATTCTAGGAAGGAAAGGGACAGTCCCTAACTAAAGGACTGACCCTTGTCTAAGGACTAAAGCCTGTCTTTAGCATGACTTAGGGTGAGCCTGCCGTCCTTCGGGAGGTCCCTTGGCCCAGGTGAGTGGGATGTTAGGCCTCCACTTAGGCAAGAGATTTTATTATTTTCTGGGCAAGAGGCATTTCCCTTAATTAGCCTTAATGACAATTTCTTAGGTTTCTCAGAATGATGGATTCTGATGGATATGGGTTATGAACCATTGTTTGTGGCTTGATGAAGTATTTTAAATTTTTAATTGGATGGGGATGGAGTGGGGAGTTGCCAGTGCTGTTGTAGGCTAGAGACATCAGACCCTTCAAGCTGGAGTTAACAGGCCATTGGAGCCAGCCAGTTGGCCCGGCAGTTAGGGGTCAAACTTGGTCCTCTTCAAGAACAGTTGTTCTCTTAACAGTTAAGACTTAAATGCTGACCTACCTTTCCAGCCCCCTGTTTATTTTTTTAGTTAGTTTTTAAGGCACAGTCTCATTATATAACCTTGGTGTTTTGGAATTTGTTGTGAAGACCACACTGGTCTCTAGCTCAAAGAGATCCACCTACCTTTTCCTCCTCAGTACTGGGGTTATAAGGTATATGCCACTATTAGTCTGATGAATATTTTAAAATATTTGCTTATACAAGTATTTTATGTATCCAGACAGACAACAACTACCAGAATGGTTCTCATACCAGGTATAGATAAGTTCTGTTTGAGTGCTGACTGGAGATCCCCAGTATTTGGGAAATGCTGTTCTTCAGTACAGGGCACATAATCATGGCATCAGATACTTTTTTTTTTTGTTAAAGAAAGCAACCCTAGAAAGCTTTTGTTTCATTTACTCTCAACTGGATTCTTGATACAAAACAAACAAAAAACAAAGAAAAAAATCTCAACAGTTGTCAGTACTTCCAGAACCAACATACCACACTTAATATGTAGAGTGTAGTTATTATTTTGCTGTACAAATTAATTTAAAACTAAGACCCAGATCTCATACGTGTGCATGTAGGAGTGCACGCAAACACACACATTCATATTCATTCATATTCATTCTCTCTCTCTCTCTCTCTCTCTCTCTCTCTCTCTCTCTCTCTCTCTGTCGTCAGAAAACAATGCCAGCAATTATTGAGCTCCATCTTCTATCCGAGAGTGGTCAGTTAGTCTCTTGTCATAAAGAGCAGTTCTAATCTTATAATCTGAGGGTATTTATCTTTGCCTCTTCTGCTAGCACCTGCCACCCCGTCTGAATGCTTTCATTTCATCCATTCCTGTCTGTGGTCTGTTGTTTTCTCAGCGGGAGATTTTTGCTGAAACCTCGTGGTTTGCTAGTAGGAAGGACATAAGGACATGACTACGCCTGGGTTTAGTGGAGAAGAAAGTTTATTGTAGATAAAAGGGAGAGCATAGCCAGAGGTAGAGACCCCTGGGAGAGTCCAGAGTGAGCATGACCCTGAGCCTGTCAGGAGAGAGGTGAGGGGCAGAAGGGAGACCAGAAGGCCAAGAGTCCAGGAGGTAAAGTTTAGACAGAATGGACTGGGTATCCAGAATGCCTGGATTATATGGGGAGGGCAGCCTAGCCCAGCCCTTGGGCTGGAGACATTTAGAGTGTGGGGTAGAGTGCCAGCCATGCCTTGTCACAAGGGCCTGAGGGGTGCTGGCAGCCAGGTCTGCTTCGCTACATTGAGTAGACACCTGATTGATCCTGTGTCTCGGGTCAGCTATCATCAGCCTCACTAGCATACAAAGATGTGTTTGTGTTATTTTTCCTTTCCCTTTTTTTGAGAATTGATTAATTAATTAAATCACAATCTTAGGTTGTCTTTGGCTTCCCAAATGCTGTCAGTATGTAGATCCTGTCCTGCCTTGCCTTCTCAGAATTGAACATGTGCTGACCCAGTGCACATGTTCTTCAGGCTTTGCCTCTTCAGCTGTTCATTCTTTTCATTCTGTTTCCCATCTTCTGCATTATGGTTTTACTAGAGGCCATAGCTTAACCAATGGACTTGAATTCACTGCTAAATGTGCTTTGGTTGGGTCAAGGGTTCTGTAGCCTCTGTTGAGTTGAAAATGTTTTAATTAAAAAAAATTTAATACTTATGAACTGATTTCTAAAAAAGATTTGTTTATTTATTATATATAAGTACACTGTAGCTGTCTTCAGACACACCAGAAGAGGGCGTCAGATCTCTTTACAGGTGGTTGTGAACCCTCATGTGGTTGCTGGAATTTGAACTCAGGACTTCCAGAAGAGCAGTCAGTGCTCTTAACTGCTGAGCCATCTTTTCAGCCCTTAAAGAAATTGCTTTCTTTAACTTTAATTTTTATTTTTCAAATTAATTTCAGAGATATTTGCTGTCATCTTTTTGGAAAGAAAAGGCCTGGCTTCCACTTCTCTCTCTCTCTCTCTCTCTCTCTCTCTCTCTCTCTCTCTCTCTCTCTCTCACACACACACACACACACACACACACACACACTCTCTTTTGAACTCTGGGTGGGTTAATATTTTGAACAATCTATAAGTATATAAATTTGGAGCCAACAGTTTGGAGAGTCTTAACTTACTAAAAGCATCTTCTGTTATAGATTTTTTTTTATACTAGAAAGATTTTTAAAAATTTATTATTATTATTATTATTATTATTATTATTAATAACTAGGATCAGGATAGACTTAATGTCAAATTAACTTTATTACTTTCTGACATAAAATATTTTGAACAGCTTCTCCCTCAGTAGGAGAAAAACAATTAATAAAATCAACCAAATGAGCTTTTTTACTCATCCAGCACAGATTGGTATTTGAATTGAACAAATGACTATTTGCAAGATTGGGGCCTAGTTAGGAGCATACTGGCAGACATACGTGTGAGTCACACCATCTGGTTACAGTCGTACCTAGGTGGTGGTCATTAAAACAAAACTCCTGGGGATCTGGATATGACTTAATTATACTGCAGAAACATATTGGGCTGAATTGGCAGGTTACTTTGGAACTTAAAGCCAATAAACTGGCATACATGCTTTCAAAACATAAATACTCCAGTTACTAAATGAGTCAAAAAAATGTTGGCCCAAATTTGGAGACTCAGTGTGTATTTTTAGAGTTCAGAGTGGACAGTGCTTTAATATTGGCTATGGAAGAAATTATGTGATTTATTTGCCTAATACTTTCATCAGATAGATCGTATGACTCATATCATTGTAATGAGCTGTATTCCTGTGATAAGCAGACTAGCATGAGGAGATGTGGCATCAGTTTGCAGGAGTACATGCTAGGAATATGCCAGTTTTGATTCACTAAGGATTCAGACTCGGGTTTGATGTGGAAAACCAAACAACAACCGACAACAAGTTTAACTTCAGACTCAGTCTCTCTCTCTCTCTCTCTCTCTCTCTCTCTCTCTCACACACACACACACACACACACACACAGTTTTGTTTTTTTGTTTTTCTTCTTGTAACTACCACCACAGAGTGGAAGTGTGTCCATCACCTTGTAAAACTGTTAGGTTGTTTCCTATCTGCACTCTGGATTCTCTCCGCTGCAGGCTTTGCCTTCCCGGGAATGGCCTGTGGATGGAATCAGCTTCTCCGATTGCTCACTATTACTCACTGTACCTGTGAGATGAATCCAGACTGCTGCTCGCAGTGGCTTGCCCCTTCCAGTTCTTCATTTCACCATATTTCATTGCTTTAAAAAAAAAAAAAAAAAAAAAAAAAAAACCAAACAAAAAACCAGTTCCTCCTTTAAGAGGCAATTGTATTCTTTCTAATTTCTGTTGTATATGAATAGAGAAAGCGCAAACAAAATAAGTTTGGGGACAAATACAGATTTCTATTTCACTTGTGACTTTTATTTACTGCAAGGTTTATATAGCAAGTGTATGTATATTTGACATTATTAAAAAATTAACAGGCTTGTTCTGATTTTCTCTTTCTACTGGTTTTGGAAACTACAAATTCCTTACTTGTTAATCACTGGTGCAACCATGTATTCACACCAACATTCTGCGATTAATGAGTGTTTTAATTTGATACTATTTAGTTGTCGAAAATACAAAATGCTTTCTCAAGCATTTTATTGCTAAAAATGTATCCTCCTTTTACTGCTACAAGTTGACATTGTATGTTTAGATCTGCCTTTGTTTGCTGTGGTGTATGTCTGTTCTTTTGCATATCAAGAACTTTTTGCATAGTTTTGCTTTCTAAAATGTATATGATGGGGGGGGGTGGCCCACGCCTTTAATCCCAGCACTTGGGAGGCAGAGGCAGGTGGATTTCTGAGTTCGAGGCCAGCCTGGTCTACAGAGTGAGTTCCAGGACAGACAGGGCTACACAGAGAAACCCTGTCTCGAAAAAACCAAAAAGAAAAAAAAAAGTATATGATGTATATTTCTTTACTAAAGTCTCCTTTTTACCTTTTTTTTTTTGTTTTTTTTTTGGGGGGGTTGTTTGTTTGTTTGTTTGTTTGTTTTCCGGGACAGGGTTTCTCTGTGTAGCCCTGGCTGTCCTGGAACTCACTCTGTAGACCAGGCTGGCCTCGAACTCAGAAATCCACCTGCCTCCCAAGTGCTGGGATTACAGGCGTGCGCCACCACCGCCCGGCCCTGTTTTTACTTTTAAGTCTGAAATACTAGCAGTTTATCATGCTCTTCAGTAACGGCTTTCCTGGATCACAGCAGTTGCTCCCTTTGCCACATGAAGATGATATTCTCATTCCACTGAAAAATGATTGTAATTTATTTTAAACTTTTTTGTTTTTGTTTGTTTGTTTGTTTGTTTGTTTGTTTTCCAAGACAGGGTTTCTCTGAGCCCTGGCTGTTGCTGGAACTCACTCTGTAGACCAGGCTGGCCTCAAACTCAGAAATCTACCTGCCTCCCAAGTGCTGGGATTAAAGGCATGTGCCACCACTGCCCTGCCTTTCTTTTTTTTTTTTTTTTTTTAAACATTAGGAACTTAGTTCATTCTTGATTATTTTCTGCTATGCTGTTTTGTATTCTTTAAGATCTAAGATTTTATTCTTTAAGATTTAAGAACATTTATTTTGTGTACATATGTAGGTCTGGGTGTGCTACAAGCACATATATGGAGGTCGGATGGAGAGCAGCTGGTGGGAGCCAGCTGTTCCCTCCTTGTGAATTCTAAGAGGTGAGCTCTGATCACTAGTGCCTTTCCCTGCCAAGTCAGCTTGTCAGCCAGCCACATTTAATGTATGCACATATGCCTGTGTGAGTTTATGTATGCAGGAGCCCTTGGAGGCTGGAGAAGAGTTATCAACTCCCCATGGAGTTGAGTTACAGGCAGTTGCGAGTCTTTGTGTTGGTGCTGGCAATAGGTCCTGGGTCCTCCGTGAGGACAGTAGTAAGTACTCTAAGTAGTAACTGCCGAGCCTTCTTCTGGGCCCCTTGTTTTGGTCTTTTGAATGTGTGTGCATGTGCGTGTGTGTATACGTGTACTCATGAACCTTACACTTGTATATTTATTTACAGTTTTAGAAAGATTTAGGTATGTTACTTTCTGTTTTTTACATATAATGTTATGGAAACCTAATTGAATACAGAGTGAAAGTAGAGTGTTTGGAGAAGATTAAAATCACTATAAAGTTTATACCTGAATAGAGAGTCAGAGGAATTCTTTTAGTCTCTCTCTAACCTGATAATATATTTGTTGTATTTAGACCAGTGGTTTTAATGATCGGGGATGAATTTGATTGTTCCTACTCACTGGGAAGTACTACTTTAGTGAGGCCAGGGACACTGCTCAGTACCTGGAGTGCACAGCCTCCCCAGTAAAGTTGTGCAGGACAGATGTCAATAGCGCCTAGGGTAAGAAACTGATTCAGTGACGAGAATATTCAGTGTTGATGCTGGTAGGCAGGCAGGCGGGTGTCACAGTATTTGGGAGGAAAGATTTTCAGGTTTCAGGAAAGTGCAAAGAAGGCTGTGGGATCCCATTCTCTAATGTGGCCCTATATCCACAGAGCCAGGATTAACATTCAAATGTTTTTACTACCACTACTAGTCAGGCAGAATTTCCATTATTTCTTGCAATTTTTTTTAGTTATATAAATGGAATTTTTGTTGTGGAAAACTTGGAGAGAGTAGAAAATTAAATATAGGAAAAACAATTGCCATTAATGGCTCAGTGGATAAGCAGTTGTTACACCAAAGTCAGATGTGCTGTGTCTACCATTCTGTCATTTCTATGGCAAGATGGGCGTAGAGACAGCAGAAATAGTTAGCCTGCCTCTAGCCAGGGAGAAGGGGAGAGCTGACTGCACAGGAAGTTAAAAAATGTGCAGGTAGAAAATTTAATCCTATCTTCTGTATGAAGGACTCCTAACATAAAATCTTTTGGTCTTTTGCAAAGATTACTATAAAATAGCATCCTGAAAATATATTGTGTAATTTTTAGTCGGAAAGCACAATCATAAATATGTATACTATAATATGGCTTTATTTTTAGCCACATGCTTTCTGTTTTTTTTTTTAAAGAAATTGAAGTATTTCTAATGTTTTCCTATTGTGAATAATGTGTAATGACCATCTCATACTTAATAATTTAGCTACATTGTAGATAATCTTTTAGAAAAGCTTCCTAGACAGGCCCAATGGCATAAGAAAGCTAATAGATACAAACTGACGAATTGATCCCACCTTAGCTCCTCCTGAATAAACTGACTAGAAGTTAGAGAAAGCAGCATGAATGCCCGTGGAATTTCCTTGACCTTAATCTAGCCTCAGTAAATCGAGTCTTACTATTTTATGTGTATTGGGAGAACTTAAATCTTAACTCCTTTGTCTCTCTAAATGGGAAAAATAATCTGTCATAGTTTAGTAGAGTTCATTGTGATTGTTTTTATTTTTATAAGTTCATCTTTTATTTTGATAATATGAATGCTTTTGTCTTATGATGTAGTATTTGTCTCAGTCAATATTTTAATGCTGTAAGAGACAACATGACCAAGATACTTCTTACCAAAGATGCATTCAATTGTGAGCTTGCTTACAGTTTGAGAGAGTTGTTTATTATGGTGGGGATCATGGCTGTAGGCAGTCAGGGTGCTGGAAAAGTAGCTGAGAGCCTGTTCCACAGCCTGGCTGGCAGAGAGGAAGAAAAAGACACACACACAGAGACAGAGGGACAGAGACAGACAGACAGTCAGACAGATAAACACACACACCAGAATTGACCTCAAGCCCATTTCCAATGACACCTCCTACAAGGCCATAACTTCTGATCCTTTCCAAATAGTTCATTAACTGGGAACTAAGCTCACAAATGCATGAACCCATGGTGGGACATCCTCATTCTGACTGCTGCAATAGTCCTTTGATGTACATTGACTTTTAAAAATTTTTTATTAAAAAACTATGTATATTGTGGGTGGGTGCATTTGCTTGTAGCACATGTAGAGGTCAGAGGACAATTTTCAGTAATCAGTTCTCTGCTGCAAATATATACCATGTAGATCAGGTTCTAGGAGTTGAACTCAGGCTATCAGGCTTAGCAGCAAGCATCTTTTGAATCTTGCTGGCCCACATTTTTTTCTTTAAGAGTGTTCACAAGGAAAATAGAAAAAAATGCTTTACTGGAATAAGGAGAGGCAAAGTAGCAAGTGAGAGGAAGTAGGCATTGGGGAGGGAATTCTGTAAAGGGTAGGACGTAGGTGTGTGTCATGAGTTAATAACTGCCTAGTGGTGAGTTGACCTTGTAATAGAGATGAATTGGGAAACAAGTGTCATGATTTTGGTGCATATAATGACTTTCTGCCTTTAGAGGTCGAGAAGTAATGTTAACAGGTAGCTGCAAGGTCCTTGGAAGTTACCTTGCGGTTGTACAGTTCAGTTCTGGAAGCTGTCCAGTTGTAGCCATTGCTGCAGTGGCTCATGTTAGTGTGTCCTCTGTCCACTGCTTACTTCCATACTTTGTTCTTAGGGAGCGGGTGGAAACAGTACATTGGCTTAAAGTTGAACCAAAGTAAAACCAACAAAGTCCAGGTTGACTTTTCTCCTGCCCAGACTGTGAAAGAGATTGAACTGTGACTGGCCTTCATTCTCATGGGAACCCCAAGATGCTGTCATCACTGACAGCAGGGTGGAGAGGGCGAAGCAGAGAGGCTGGGAAGATAGACGGCTGCTTCAGGAACAGTTCTCCTTTATGTTTAGGCTTAAAAAATGAGTTTCTAGCTGGGCGGTGGTGGTGCACGCCTGTAATCCCAGCACTTGGGAGGCAGAGGCAGGCGGATTTCTGAGTTCGAGGCCAGCCTGGTCTACAGAGTGAGTTCCAGGACAGCCAGGAATACACAGAGAAACCCTGTCTTGAAAAACAAAACAAAACAAAACAAAAAAAACAACAACAACAAAAAAATGAGTTTCTAGATTGTACACAGTAATTGTTCAGAAATGTTTTTGGAATTTTTGAATGACTTTTGGATCACGTATGTCATTATTAAATCTAATTTTTAATGTTTATAACAAGCTTCATAAATATAATACATTTTGGAAACTGGACTCTAAATAAGGTCTAAGTAATTTGATGGAGCATTGCTTGGATTGTTTAGCCCTGATTTGGTATATAGATAAGCCACTTGGTGCTTTTAGTGTAGAATTCTCAGTACATTTGTTTGGTTTTCTTCAAGCCATTATAAGTCTTAACTGTAGAATTAACTGTACATATAATTTTAATTTTAAGTGTAGTTTCTGGATCTAGCTATCTCTTGAGCCGCTCTCTCTAATGATCCTCAAGGCTGCTACAGCTTGCTGCCTTTTCATTTGTTTGTTTCTTTGTGTTAACAGCCCTGGCTGGCTTGGAACCCTATTGGTCAGGCTGACCTTGAACTCACAGGAGATCTGCCTGCCTCTGCCTTCGAGTCCTGGGATTAAAGCACACCTGGCTAGGTTTAGTCTTGAACATTTACTGCTTATTGAGGTGATTTAAAAAAAGTCTTTCTTATAAATTCTTATTTGAATGGTTAGGTATTAGTATTCTAGTTGGTGGAGCAAATTTGTTTACTGGAGTTTTCTCACAAGGTCTTGAAAATCTCACACACCTTGTTCTTGGACCATGTTCCAACAGACTGGGAAATGGGACTTTACTCAAACTGATGACTCACCTCAGAATTCCCTTGTCACTTTCCATACAGGTTCTTTCGTCGTTATACATGTCTGAGCACATCATTAGCTCTTTTTTTTTTTTTTTTTTTTTTTTTTTGGTTTTTTCGAGACAGGGTTTCTCTGTATAGCCCTGGCTGTCCTGGAACTCACTCTGTAGACCAGGCTGGCCTCGAACTCAGAAATCCGCCTGCCTCTGCCTCCCAAGTGCTGGGATTACAGGCGTGCGCCACCACGTCCGGCCTCACTAGCTCTTTCTTAGGGAACCATGAGTTTTGTGTCCACACAGATTCATATAATAATACTTTTTCCAGAAGCTAGTGTGTTAGATGTACTACTTGCTCCTCCCGGGTAACTCTGGATTCTAACTACATTTATTGTACCTGTATGATAAACAGTAGTTTAATATTTAATACTTCTATTTATGAAATGAAGATACTTGTTAGTTTTTTAATAAGTAAAATAATTAAAAAAATACAGAGTAGTAAAATTTGTAAAATATTTTATCTTTTAGGAGAGGGTTAAATCCACCTCACAGGGTGAAATCTATCTCCATGACAACATTTACACAACAGGAAATTGAATTCCTGCAAAAACATGGAAACGAAGTAAGTATTTTGCAATTTTCAAACATGTTCTAATCATTTTAATGTGATTTAATAAGTTGCTTAAAATGGTGAGTTTCTTGTCTCAATATTAATTATTGTATTTGGATATTTCAGAAAGTTCTTATTTGATAATGCCTTTGGGATTAATGCCTAAAATGATTTACTGTGCTACTGAAGTGAAACATAGATAGGTATTTAAAACAGCAGTGTTGGCTGTAGAAAGCAGATTTGGTGGATGTGTTGTATGGGGAGGAAGAAGAGCCAGCTCTGTAATACCCGTGTGGTGAGCTCTCACCTGAGGCCATCTCATGGCTCTATGATGCTTACTGCTCAGCAGGTGCTTAGCAGAGGGAGCTAGGAAAGGATTCGGAGAAGAGCTGCTTTCTATGACCTCTCCCGGGCTCCCAGGAAGCCATGCTGTTTGCTTACTTATTTATTTATAGATTAAGTTTAGTTGCTAATAAAAGTAATGATCTATTATTTTAAAAATGAGTAAAATTAAGAGTGTAGGATTGCTTTTTCTGTTTTGTTTTAGGGGTAAAGTTGTTTTAGGGGGAAGACAAGGTTTCACTATATATCCCTGGCTGTCCTAGAACTACTGTGTAGACCAGGCTGGCTTCGATTCTCAGAAATCCACCTGCCTCTGCCTCTGGGATCAAAGGCATGTACCACTATGCCTGGTGGGAATGCTTTTTTAATCTTGGTCATGTCAGCTCAGCTCAGTTGATGGGTAGGAAACATTTTCATTTCACAGGAAAAGCCTGCTTTTTAGGAAGGCAGTGGGACTTTAGGTGTACTATTTGGTTGCATATCTGTGATGACCTTAGAGGTGACAGAAGAGGCTGAATGTTAAGATTATTGGTTTTAAATGCCGGGCGGTGGTGGCGCTGCCTGTAATCCCAACACTTGGGAGGCAGAGGCAGGTGGATTTCTGAGTTCGAGGCCAGCCTGGTCTACAGAGTGAGTTTCAGGACAGCCAGGACTACACAGAAAAACCCTGTCTCAAAAAAACAAAAAAACAAAAACAAAAAAAAAAACCAAAAACAAAAACAAAAAAAAAATTACTGGTTTTAGACACCTCTTATTTAATTATTAGAAAATATTTACAAGTTTATTATAGTCTTTCTTACCAGTGCTTCAGAATCATTATTAACATAACTTGCCTAACCAACCATTGTTGGACATGGGTAATCCCAGCACTCAGAGAGAGGCAAGAGGATTAAATAAAACTCAAGATTATCATTGGTTACATAGCAAGTTCTGGGCCAGCCTGGGCTGCATGAAAATCACCAAAACCCAAAATGGAATACAGTTATTTGCCTAGTATGATTCACATCTATTTTTATTTCTAAAATGTGAAGAGTGAATTCACAATTGTGAAATTTTCTAAAATACATACTTAGAGAAGACAGCATACTTTAAAGTTTCCCAGTTTTCTGTTTTTTTGTTTTCCCAGAGACAGGGTTTCTCTGTGTAGCCCTGGCTGTCCTGGAATTCACTCTGTAGACCAGGCTGGCCTCAGAAATCCACCTGCCTCTTCCTCCCAAGCACTATGATTAAAGGCGTGTGCCACCACCGCCTGGCTAAAGTTTCCCAATTTTGCCAGTGATAAAATATTTTGGGTTAGTAGGTGATTTGAGTATAATATAGGAAGCTACAAAGCTGGCTCACTTTTTAAGAGTACATGCTATTCTTATCTTTTTTGTTTTTTTGTTTTTGTTTTTGTTTTTTTTTTTTGAGACAGGGTTTCTCTGTGTAGCCCTGTCTGTCCTGGAACTCCCTCTGTAGACCAGGCTGGCCTCGAACTCAGAAATCCACCTGCCTCTGCCTCCCAAGTGCTGGGATTACAGGCGTGCGCCACCACCGCCTGGCGAGTACATGCTATTTACTAGAGCTTTTCAGCTCCTAGCACCCAAGTCAGGCACCCAAGTCAGGCAACTCATAACTTATAACTCCAGCTCTAAGGGACCTGATGCCTTTTTTTATCTGCCTTGCTCCCCACCCCCATCTTTAAAAAAGGTACCATACTTAAACACATATATTTAGGATTAAAATGGCAGTGTTTTATATCTTATTTAGGAATAGATTTATGTCTGAAGATAAGTGCTTCTTAATTAGGAAATCAGAAAGTACATTGGTTTTTTTTTTTTTTTTTTTTTTTTTTTTTTTGGTTTTTCGAGACAGGGTTTCTCTGTGTAGTCCTGTCTGTCCTGGAACTCACTCTGTAGACCAGGCTGGCCTCGAACTCAGAAATCCACCTGCCTCTGCCTCCCAAGTGCTGGGATTAAAGGCCACCACTGCCTGGCAGTACATTGGTTTTGACAGTATTCTTAGATCTTTTATTCTCCCACTGTTTCACCATCTTAAAGGTTCACCATGCTGCAGGGTGTGTTAGATTGTTGTCAGTATTGGAAAACATTGGTAATTTAATCTAGAAAGCACCATGGATGATAGATAACTTGTAGTGAACAGAGCTGCCCTGCATGCCATGTACTGTGTACAGTCATTCAGACATTCATATAATGGGAACCATCTGTGTATAACCATATGAGCATTCATTTTGATCTTGTATTACACATATTACAGTCTCATACATGTTAACTGCAAAAGAAGGCCATGCTTCCTACCCAGAAGTAGTGGGAAAGATTACCAAGATTCAAGACAAAAAGACATGAAAATGAAACTATTAATTGAAACCCTCAGTGTATTGGTTTATCACATACATCCTTCTAGGGAGATTATCACGTCATTCTGAACTTTGTCAAGAATTGGTAACTAATTTGAAAAATTATAAAACTAATAGTTATAGTCATTACTGAAGTACCTATGTATTGGACTGTGTTGATAGCGATTTATCAAACAATACTGTTATTTATAAATATGCATCAAGGTCATAAGTTTTAGAGAATATTTCTTTAGTTTCTTTAGATATGTTTTATAAATGAGTTGACTATTTGGTGTGTTTAGATTTTCACAGACCAGAAGCAGCTGGAGTATACCTCTCAAGTCCTAGGGCATGGAGTGCCAGATGGTTAGGATTTATGTGACAGCAAAATACTATATTTATTTGCTGTGTTTTTGACCAACAAATTATTTCACGGAATCTCTCCACCCACTTCACCCTGTAGCTTGGGCAACTTTTTGTCACTATAATAAATTACCTGAGGTAACCTATAAAGAGTACATGCTTACTTTGACTTTTAAATCTATTTTGATTTTTATTTTTGAGATAGCATCTCTGTAGCTCAGTCTGGCCCAGAGATTGCTATGATCCTTCTGCATCAGCCTTTGAATGCTGAGCTATGGGTATATGCTACCAGGTTTGGAGACTTCAGCCTGTATGTCTCACCACCAGGGTGGGAAGGTACAGGGCTGGGTCTGGGATCCCTTAATTGTCTGCAAGAACTTGTAATGACTTTAAACAGCCCCCCCTCCACCCTCAGACTCTTAGAGGTTCTGCCACCTTCCAGTATGACATGGTTGGGACTAAGTGGTTACAGAGCCCTCTGTGTTACATGCTAGATCCTTCTGCTTTAATCTGAAAGTGTCTTGGGACGTTTCCTTGTGTTCAAAAGTGACTTCCAGTTTCTGTCTGATGTCTGCCTGAGCATGAGGCCTTACATTCAGAACCGCAGAACCTACAGTAAAACGCTTGGCCTAGCAGCACGGGCCTGTGGCCCCAGCCTGGGAGCCGGGACAAGAGAGCTCTGGAGCTTCGAATCCAGCCATGCAGCCAGTCAGTGAGCTCCAGGTTCAGTGAGAGATCGGGCTCAGAAAAGTGGAGGAAGACCATCCAGCATACACACACCCACACGCTCACACACACAGAATTTCCAACATTTCCTTCACGTGACATTGCATGTAAATCATTTTAATTAAAGGGATTTCACTGTTGGGTTAACTTTTTGTTCTCAGAGTAGTAGAACAAGGACCAGTGAGTGGTGGACTAGATAATTACATAGAAAAGAGAATGTAACAATTGTACAGTTTTTTTCCTAGAAGTAGATTCCCCTCACTGCTGAAGTTGTGTAGGTATGCAGTCTGTAGATGCAGTACCTTTCACTGCTTGCTGGTGTTGACGAGCTTTCTGCTAGTGTGAGGATATATTAATTGGTTTTGAGAAAAAGTCCTCAAGATAAAATACATTTTTTTCTGTTAGGTGTGTTTGATTTGTCACCTTCCTTCATGTGTGTTTGTGTGTTTGCGTGCGTGCGTGCGTGCGTGCGTGCGTGCGTGCGTGCGTGCGTGCGTGCGTGCGTGTGTGTGTGTGTGTGTGTGTGTGTGTTAGTAAGGATGGAACCCAGGGCTTCTTTGCTAGACACTACCAACTGAGCTATGTCCAACCCCAGAATAGAAATTCTTCATTTTTGAAACTGATTTATCACCTTCTGTTATTGGATGCTAGTGTTACTGTGATGAGCAAAACTTATCCCAATACTAAGCTTGAAGATTATGTCTTTAATTGTGCTAAGTATACTTATATGAAACAAACGCTGATACATATTTTAGTGTGCAATATACTTTTGCTAACCCTAGGCAGGCACAGTGTTCCTCAGCATATTGCTTTAAATTAGTGTTTCTGGTTTCTTCCTCAGCCCTGACAGCCACCATTCTATTTCAAGTATCTCATACAAGTGAGATCATAACATTTTTGTCTCTCAGGCAAATTATTTTAGCCATTTGTTCTCAAGGTTCATCTTTGTCACATATGACAGACTTTTTTGAAGAAATATATTTTAGGGAGGTGGCAAGGTTAACTTAGATTATATAATTCTCTTCTCTTCCTCGAGACAGGGTTTCTCTGTGTAGCCCTGGCTGTCCTGGAGCTTGCCTTGTAGATGAGGCTGGTTTCAAGCTGACAGGCATGACCTGCTTCTGTCTCTGCCTCTGCCTCTGCCTCTGCCTCTACCTCCCAAGTGCTGGGACTAAAGGTGTTTGTGATCACTGCCTGGCTTAGATAGAAAGAACGTATAAGCACTAAAGGTGACCAGAGTGGGGTCTTGTCCCCACACTCTTTTTCGTTTCATTGGTGTTTTTGAGACAGTCTCCCTATACAGCCCAAACTTAACTCTGATTCCTGTTTAGCCCAGGCTGCCCTCAAAAACCACATGATTCTCCTGGTCCAGCCTTTTTTGTGCAGGGATTGTGATTTTTGTGTCTTCGTGGCTGCCTACTTTATCTGTGTTTTTATAACCAGAATCCTATTTGAAAAAATGAGTAGTTAAAGGTTCCACTATGGGACTAGGAAAAAAATCAGCAGTTTTCATTTCATTACCAGTGATTTATGAACCTTGTGACTGTAAGCAAACCATTTTTCTCTCTTGAGTTTCATTTTCCTTTGGAATATATTACTAATTCTGTATTATTTATTGCCTGAGGCTTAAATAACACTATCTTAAAAATTGATATATTTTTTTAATGCAAGCTGACCCTTTTATGTGGGAAAATACTTTCTGATTAATTTCTAAGTTTAGACAATAATTATAACAAAGGAACATGGTGTGCCTCGAATAGAATTTAGTATACAGAGAATTTTTAGAAATGTTTCATTTAAGGCAAGCAGGCATTACTGTGAGAGGTTGTCATTTAAAACTGCTATTTCCCCTTGACAGCATTATGCAGTAATGGCTGTTGCCGCCATTGGAAGGCTTCCTTCCTTTTACAGCATCATTTCCTGTGTACTTTTCAATGCCTTCTTCTAAAATAGGCTTCAGTTCTTTTTAAATATTAGTCTTGAATGCCTGGGCGATGTCATTGTTAGTTCATGTTTACGCAGATGTTTCCTATGAAGCATGAAATGTGAACATCTTAAGATCTTTGCTGGAACTGATCAATACACATATTATTGTCTAAACTAGTCAGACCCTAGGTGTAAGCAAGTAGATGTGGCGTTTGCTGACCTGTAGTTGATATATATTTAGAATTTAGATCATTGAATTTATTCTGTCTAAATAAGTTGGGAACGAAATGTTCTAGGTCAGCATACATATTTACATATCCGCATACATTTGTTCCTTAGCTGGAACAAAGGGAGAAGCACTTCATTCTATAGATGCTTCAGGGAAGGTGGAACAGAGGAGTAACACACTAGACAGGAGGTTCATGCATCATGAAATCTTTCCCTAAAAAACTATAACACAGTTAGCACCGAAGCAAACTTAGGACGCTAAGTTTGATTTCCCAGCACCGAAGCAGGATGAGGGTTGGCAGCAGCTGGATATGGTAGTACTGTATTATACTGTTACACTGTAATGCCAGGCTGAGACAGGAGGATTGGGAGTTAGAGGCCAGCTTGGGCTATGTACATAGCAAGACTGTGTCTCCCTGAAAGTAAGTAAATAGAAAGTAAGAAGTTGCTAGTAGACTTTTGTACATTTGTAGTAACTATTTAAAACATTTCTAATAACATTAAAACATTTATTCTTTAATTAATACTTTTTACTGTTTAGTTTTCTTTTTTGCCCCTATTTTTAAAAAGGCAGCAGTCAGGTACTTATTCATGAAATTTATATTTATTTAGCTCTCTGTTTTTGTATTTTATGGGAAATATTATTAAATGTTTTATTATGTCTTACCATCATGAGTCAGTACTCTATCTCTACCTAGGAGACAACAGACCAAAAAGAAATTTTGAGAAGTTCTGTATGGAGATGGATTATTGAGAAAAAAGATGCTCCAACTCCATCCTCCTGCTCTTCTTACTCTCATTAGAAGTGAGCAGACTCATGCTACTTTGTTTATACTTTCCATCCTCTTATGAACAGTAGAGGTTTATCTCAGCAAAGGGGGGTGTGTATGTTAGCATTTCTATTCTTTCCTTGTGAGGATTATAAAGCAGGAATAAGTGATCCCTGTCTTTCCTGATCTTTTCTCAAGTTTATTGAAACTGTTTTTCCCTTTTTAATACAAGCGATTGGTTATGATACACAGCTTTCCTTCTTTGGGTTTGTTAACTTGCTCCTGTGTGTGTTTGTGTTAACAGCTGTCACGACTGCTCAGCTACACCTGGCAAGCTTGTGTGGACATACAAATGGAACCGCTCATTTTTTGGTCTATGGTTGGGTTGGCCAACCCTTTAGATTTCTGGTAACCCTTTTAGATTGAGATGATTGGAGTACTGTGCTCTAACGTGAGATTTCCTTACAGCCAGGCTGTGCTTTGCAGTAGTCTCTTGACTAACTTCCAATTTTCCACATTAACTATCCATTTGCCAACAAATTGTTGACTGGTAAAAATGCACATTAAAAACACTTTACATTCTGTTATTGGTGATTATGATGCCAATTCTAAGATCACTTAGCGCTATAGTGAGGAAAGGATAACTCACAGCTTTATGAATTGATTCCTTGGCTGGTATCATTTGTTCTTTAATTTTATATTTAATTCTTTCCTAAGATTTAGTTTTGAGTCATTTTCTTCACTGAACATTTATGGTTCAACTTAAAAGCATCATAAGGGTTAGAAGTACTGCGTCAGGCACATGCTTAGTGAGTCTAACATGGCCGTTTATAATCTTTTTCTGTAAAAGTATGTAATGCACTTTGTGAGTTCATCAGAGGGTGATTTTTCTGTTTTTGTTTTGTTTTTATTTTTTTGTTTTTTTTGTTTTTGTTTTTTCAAGACAGGGTTTCTCTGTGTAGCCCTGGCTGTCCTGGAACTAACTATGTAGACCAGGCTAGCCTTGAACTCAGAAATCCGTCTGCCTCTGCCTCCCAAGGGCTGGGATTAAAGGCGTGTGCCACCACTTCCCCGCATAGAGAGTGATTTTTGAAGACCCCTTTGATTCTGTCTGCAGCAGGATTAAAGGTGGACCTAATTTCCTGCATTTCTTCCTCAGACAGTGCTGTCTAACCACCCACCACTGCAGATTTCTCAAAATAAAACAGCACAAAAATTTAACAATATACCAATGCTGTATTAGTTCATATTACAGTAATCCAGTTTGTACCTCAGTATCACGTGTGTTAACGCATTAAGCCTGCCTAATATCCCTTTCATTAAGTTGCTATCATTTTTACATAAGATGACATATACAGCTACTTAGCAAGAGTGGACTGAGCTAGTTCAGGCTTTCAAGCACCACAACCACGTTATGCTATAATTAGAATGATTATCCACTCCCTTTCTCCGGAGAGATCATCAAAACTAATCTCATTACCTATTGAGCCCTTACAAATGATGGCTTCTAAGGGTCATTATTATTCCTCACTACTGTTTTTAGCCCACACCCCTAGGTTCCCATGTTAATAGATGCTTTTACTTCTGGTGTCTTCTTGTTCATTTTAGATTTTAGTTAATTACACTTTTCCTGCTGTTGCTAAATTCCAGCCAGTGTTCACAAGGATCATTCCCATAGCCCTTGATCCCACATCCCTTGACTTCCAGTGGTCTTTCATCCCATTACATTATCAATCACTGTATCAGCTGTTGGGTTTACAACTTAGGTATTCTGTGGCAAGAGCTCCCCACTGACCCTTTCTTCCCAGTCCTTCACTGTGGAACCTAGCCACACTAGCCAGCTAGCAGGGCCCTCATTCTAAGTTGCTTGTCTTTCTCTCTCTCTGCCTAGCGTGGAGCTCATGGTCTGTAATTAGAACTGTCCACTTCACCTTTAGTTCTAAGCACTTGGCAGACATAAACCACCTGCAGTTTTAGTTGGCTTTTTTCTTCATTCTCTAACTTAAAGGACCGCCTACTCCGTTAAATTTTATTAAAACATAACAGATGGAAAACAAACTGCTATTAGCAAAGGCTTATAGATGGTAGTTTTAATATGATAGTGGGAAGAAAACTCAACTTTTCAGGGAGCAGATAAATTGATCTCCAGGAGGCAAAATTAGTATTTGTATATGTATACATGCACAGCCTCCCTCCCTCCCGCATATACACCTGGAGGTCAGAGGGCAACTTTTGGGCATCTTCTCTCCCTCCACTGTGGGTTCCAGGGATTGAACTTAAGTTGTCCATGGGCATTTTTATCTGTGGGTTGTGTTGCTTATTTTATGTTTGGTTTCATTTTTTCCCAATCAGCATAATTATCTAGAAGTTTTGTCTTAGGGTTGTGAAGAGACACCATCCATAACCATAGCAGCTCTTATAAAGGAAAACATTTAATTGGGGCTGGTGTCCAGATTCAGAGGTTTAGTTTGTTACTGTCGTGGTAGGAAGCATGGTGGCATGAATGCAGACCTGGTGCCGGAGAAGGAGCTAAAAGTTGTACATCTGGATCGGAAAGCAGCAGGACTGGGATAAGATTCTAGGCCTGGCTTGAGCTTCTGAAACTTAAGGCCCCCCCCCTTCCCCTCCCTCTTCCTCCAGCGAGGCCACATCTGCGGGAATGCCTTTCCCTATGAGCCTCTGTGGCATTTCCACTCACACTGCCAGAGTTTACGCATCACCACATGCTCCTTTGACTTGCTGCATAGTCTTCTTGGTCTGTGCTGTAGTTGTTTGTCCATCACCTCTACAAACAGTTGGTTGGTTCTTTCCAATTTGGGCTCACCAGTAAAGCTACTGTGATCAGCTGTGTACAATCCTGTGTGCAGACACGTGCTTTCATACTTTTTGGACACATAGCTCCAGAATGACCTGGTCATGGAGTAGGAGTATTTAGTGTTTAAGAAGCCACCCAACTATTTTCTTTAGGGGTTGTACCATTTACATTCTGGAGTTTCAGTTGCTCCATACTCAGCATCAAAAGATATGGTCAGTAAGTAAATAGCTCTCATTTCATAGTAAGACTGTGGGACTATGGGTCTGTATCCTGTGTTTCTGCTGTCGGGTTTCTGCGGCATATGGTGTTAGCTTGCTTTGTTGAAGCGACTGTTTATATACCCTGCCTCCCAACTTATTCTTAGAAGTTGTATTCTTGTTTCTTAGTACTCTAGGCTCAAGGACTTTCAAATTTTAAACATTTTATTATCGGTTCTTGTCTTTTTTTTTTTTTTTAAGTATCTTTCTCTTTTGTAGTTTCTTTTTGCATCTTGTTTGAATTTTGTTTCTCTTAATTCTTTAAAAGAGTTAAATATCTCATACACTCATAAGGCTAGTATTTGTGTTATGCTTTATCGACAGACTGCTCACACTTCTGGTATTTTGTGTCCTCTTTGGCTGTTGTTAGCTTGCTAAGAGCCCTCCATTGCTCTTAGCCCAGTTCCTATTTATCAGTAAAGGAAGGATTTTCCCACAGGTTATTTGAATCCTTTGACAGGATGATTGACAGCTCATGATCATGATGAGACCAAAAGAGCCCAGGGCTCCCAAGTCTCAGCTCACCATTTGTTTCCTTTTAGATTTCTCTATGAGCTTGTTGCTAAGATTCCACTGTCTTGCCACACATGCCAACAAGTTCGATTTCTGAGTTTATGATTGCAAGCAACATTGTAAATGGCTTTCTCAAAGAAACAGAATTTTCTCTTGAAATTTCATTAAATTAAGACATTGATTTTTTTTTTAACCCTTTTTTCTCAATTCTTTTCAAAGGTCTGCAAACAGATTTGGCTAGGATTATTTGATGATAGATCTTCAGCAATTCCAGACTTCAGGGATCCACAAAAAGTAAAAGAGTTTCTACAAGAGAAATATGAAAAGAAAAGATGGTGAGTGAATAATTGGTTTTTAGTTAACGTGCCTAGATCAGGTGTGTGGTACAACTTGACTGACAGATTCAGGTGGGCAGAACTGCAGTTAACTTGATGGTTGGTGTATACAGCATGCCCCCCTAGATTTGGTTTCCAGAGACCTTTGCTTGGCTTTATCCTGGCACATCTGTGCTTGGCAGCAAGCAGCCTTTCATAATGATGTCAAGGCTCATGCCAAGGACAATTTGTGATCTCCTAATCCTTTCTGTCAGTTTCCTTAGATGTTTTTAGTCAGTAATGCTTCTTTCTGTAAACTCCTTATTTCTTCAGTATTTATTACGTAGTATGTTTTAGGCATTGTTAAAGCTCTTGTGTAGTAAGTCTGTCTACTTAATTGTGTCCTGCCGAAGGTCTGTGCTCCAAATATCCCTTATTTTTCACCCAAGAAACTAACCTGCTGGTTGAGTGAGAAGGGAACAGTTTTACTCCCTATACAGTACACTGAAGCCAAGATGTCCCCTCAGGAGAGTGTGGGGCTGTGCGGATAGAGCAGTCACTCGGCCCCTCAGCCTTAGCGTTATGAAAGAACTAAGTATGTGCTGATGTACCTATGATCTGTTTGGTTTTTATAGCAATCAGCACTATACAGTCTGTCTTCCTGCTTGGGGGATTAAGATGGTGAGAGAGTTGAGGATAGAGGGTGTGGATAATTGGGAAGTTATCTTGTTTCCCCGAGGAAATAATATTTTGACCCAGGGAATAATGTAGTCAAAGGTGGTAGTGGTTGGAGGGAATTTACTGTGGATTATGGGGAAGATCTTCCCTTTGAATAGTGAGCACATTTTCTCTGAGTTACGTATTCTGTGTAGTCTGTGTTTGACTACTTCTTAAAGTTTTTTTTTTTGTTGTTTTTTTGTTTTTGTTTTTTTGTTTTTCTTTTCTCTGAGACAGGGTTTCTCTGTGTAGTCCTGGCTGACCTGGAACTCACTTTGTAGACCAGGCTGGCCTCGAACTCAGAAATCCACCTGCCTCTGCCTCCCAAGTGCTGGGACTAAAGGCGTGCTCCACCACCGCCCGGCAAAGTCGTGAGCCACCATGTGGTTGCTGGGAATTGAACTCAGGACCTCAGGAAGAACAGCCAGTGCTCTTAACCGCTGAGCCATCTCTCCAGCCCTGACTACTTCTAAGAAGTTTAATAAGAAGAGTTATCTAGAACTCTCTTCATCTACACTAGATACATTAGTTATGCATAAAGATGAAAATGTACCAATGAAATTTTAGTTCAAGACAGAGGGAAATATTTGCAGATCCTGGAGTGATAGTTAAATATCATACACAAATGATATTTTTTCTTTTTTCTTTTTGGTTTTTCGAGATAGGGTTTCTCTTGTGTAGTCTTGGCTGTCCTGGAACTCACTTTGTAGACCAGGCTGGCCTCGAACTCAGAAATCCGCCTGCCTCTGCCTCCCAAGTGCTGGGATTACAGGCGTGCGCCACCACCTCCCGGCTCACAAATGATATTTTTAGTAACAAAAGCTATCACCCTTTTATCATGTTTGTTCTTAATTTTCTAATTTTCCCAGCCTATAGAGAAAATAAAACTCTTCTCCTTAAGGGACCCCAGCATAACTGTTTGCTTATGCAGCAGGATTAATTTTTAACAATTCAGAAAGTGAGTTTGCTGTTACTAGTTAGCTGGCTTGAGTTTTAGTTTTAGCCCTAGCTGCAAAGGGGGGTAGGGATGTGAGACAGGGAATGTGAGTGCCACTAGGAGAGTAACGCCCTCCGTTCCTCTCCTGCATTTATAACAGGAACCCTGAAAATCTCAAGTAATAGTTTGTCTTACTTTCATGCCTTTCGTAAGAAGCACAATATTCCTAAGAAAGAATAGTACAGACACAAGCTTTCTACAAGTGACAGCGGATTCGGAATCTGCATGTGTCTGCCTCATCACACTCTGACGGGATTAGCGAGCGGGGGCTGGGTTTGCATGTGAACTGAGCAGCAGCCATTGGACATGGTCTCCCTAGGAATGTTTGCTGTAGGGAGCGGCTGTGCAGCAGGGATGGTGTTGTCTTGAGATGGTTCTTTTCACTTAGATACACATTCTTTAAGTGTGGTGAATCATTATAGCCATAAACTGTTACTGTCTGATCCTGTGATCGGGATTAGCAGCACCCAAGAATTCATGTCAGTGTAATGCCAGATTATTGGAGAACGTAAGTGTTTGATTCTTAGATCTCATCATTCCTGTACTCTCCTAGTCAGGTAGTTGTATTGTTTGTGAATATTACATGGTTGGTTAATAGCTAATACATTGGCAGCTAATTCTGACCACACTACAAACGTGAATTTATTTAAAAATCCCACAGTAACTTAATAGGCAGAAAAAATCCGAAGCATGGAGATGAAATGATTTGCCCAATGTTTTGTAGTTGTTGAACATTGTGTGGGGTTTGAACACTGTCTCTGAAATAAGTGTTTTTAACTACCGTAATCCTTTATCCCCTCCCCACTCAATAATGGTGAGTGAGGATCAGGGTAGGAATACACCTAAAGTTAGAGAGGACAGAAGGTTCCGGCAGTCCCTTCCCTGACAGGAACACTGCTGATATTTAGGCATTATATTCCTGCAGTCTTCTCTCCTTCCTTCATTCCCTCCCCTGTGTCTTTTGTATGTGACCGCTTAGACCTGAAAGACTTGTTGAGTCACATGGGCATCTGTATAAGCCAAAGAAACTTAGGGACTACATAGAATTATATACATTTTAGAATAATGTATGTAGTTTTCTATTGACAGGTATTTGTTACCTTTGTTCTCCAGTTTTTTTTAAAGGATTTATTTATTATTATATCTCTAAGTATACTGTAGCTGTCTTCAGACACCAGAAGAGGGTGTCACATCTCTTTATGGATGGTTGTGAGCCACTGTGTGGGTGCTGGGATTTGAACTCAGGACCCCTGGGAGAGCAGTCAGTGTGCTCTTAACCGCTGAGCCACTGCTCAAGCCCTGTTCCCCAGTTTTTAAACATTAAGATTGCAGGTGTAACATAACGTGTATCTGTGTATACTAATCTAGTTACTTACTAAGGATAAGTTTCTAGGAGTAATACGTCTGAATATAGAGCATACATGTATGTGTATTGTCATTAGATAGCACAGTTCATATAGGCCAGACGTGAATAGTGCATTTATATTTTATTTGCTTTAATTTTTCATATTCTTCATGACTTGTTTCTTTTGTCCATTTTCAAATGGAGTTCTTTTTTTTTTTTTTCTTCAAGACAGGGTTTCTCTGTGTAGCCCTTGCTGTCCTGGAACTCACTTTGTAGACCAGGCTGGCCTTGAACTCAGAAATCCACCTGCCTCTGCCTCCCAAGTGCTGGGACTCAAGGTGTGCATCCCTACTGCCCAGCGGAGTTCTTATTATGGTTTTTATATTTTAGGCCATTATAAGTGTTTCCTCACTGTTTGATTTATCTCTAGATATTTATGATATTAAGAGTTCCTCACTTTAAAAATTATAGTGTTGTTTGTTGTGATGTCTTCCAGTAGCAGGTGTTATGGTGTATTGTCTCAGGAAAGCCATGAATAATAACTGAAACAAATTTTATGACCTATACATATTTTTCTTTAAATAATTTTGGGCAGTTAATAATCTTAAGCTGTCAGTTTTAAGTTCTACCTTTTCCAGTAATACTAGTGTTGTAAGAGTGCTGTATAAAATTTAGATTTAATAATTTAAATATGGATTCCTTAGCCATGCAAAGGTGGTGCATGCCTTTAATCCCAGCCCTTGGGAGGCAGGGATAGGCAGATCTCTGAGTTCAAGGCCAGCTTGGTCTACAGAGCAAGTTCCAGGACAGCCAGGGCTACACAGAGAAACCATGTATGGCAAACCAAAAAGAAAAAATATAGATTCTTCAAATTTTTCTTAGCAGTCTGTTTTGATTTTCACATTGCAGGTATGTTCCGCCAGAGCAAGCCAAAGTGGTGGCATCGGTTCATGCATCTATTTCAGGGTCTTCTGCCAGCAGCACAAGCAGCACCCCCGAGGTCAAGCCTCTGAAATCTCTATTGGGAGATTCTGCACCAGCACTGCACTTAAATAAGGGCACACCTAGTCAGGTGAGGGTTGGAAACTCCTGAGGATGTCAGGAAGGTCGAGTGCTGAGAGCCTGTAACACTGTGTCTGATCTGTGAAATACATTAAAAGATTGTTTGATGTGGTAGGAACATATGTTTTTATTGTCTTTGGCTTTGTAATGATCCTCTGTGATACCTTAACAGAAAATAGTAGGATTTGCAACATACCTGATTATGTTATATGTGTGGTTATTATCATTGAAATGCAATGGTTTTAACAGTGTACCTCACCAGTGAACCCTGAAACCATTTATATCCTCAATATTTACTTTGTTGTACTTAGGATGTTATGACTGTGTCTCAGTGTGACACTGTTATGCTATACTGTATTTGAATGAATAGCTTTGAAGTTGTAATGTAGAGCAAATCCTACCCTTTTGACTGTATTCTAGAGCCTCTGAGTAACTTCTCTTTCCTCAAGGCTTGAAGTGGAAAAGTGAGGAGAGGAGTAAAGTCAGGATACAGTAATCTTCCTTCCTGTGTATAAATGCATTTTTAGTGCAAGGAATTGGAGATAGCTTTATATAAAACTTTTAGCAAATAAGACTGAAAAATCTTTATAGTTAATGCATACATAAGTCTATATTTTAGAAACACCACGAATAAGTACTGTGCTTGTAGTCCCCAGTTGTAGGTCGCTCTCAAGGGCAGCAGCAGGAGAAGAAGCAGTTTGACCTGTTGAGTGATCTTGGCTCAGACATCTTTGCTGCTCCAGCTCCTCAGTCAGCGGCTACAGCCAATTTTGCTAACTTTGCACATTTTAACAGTCATGCAGGTATGTCTTTTCCTGATAGCTATTGCCTAGGATATGTGTAAAACACCAAGAAACCTTAATCATTTGCTATTCTTAAGTATCAGTAAGTGTAGTTCACTGACGAATTTTGATCATCCATGAATATTGTAGCATATAGATATATACCCATAGTATTTTTAGGGGGAATATTTTAGATAGCATCTTTTGGGTTTTTTTGTTTTTGTTTTTGTTTTTGTTTTTGTTTTTGTTTTTTTTCGAGAGTGTTTCTCTGTGTAGCCCTGGCTGACCTGGAACTCACTCTGTAGACTAGACAGGTCTTGAACTCATTAAAATGTACCCTGGTACTTTTTACTTTTTAATCACAAAAGAAATGACATATAACACATGGAATGTGACTTCTTTTCATGAAAAAAGCATAGAAGAATTACATTTTTAATTTTTTTTTTTACACTTTATGAGGTGTGTGTGTGTGTGTGTGTGTGTGTGTGTGTGTGTATGTTTGTGTGTACACTCCATGGTGGATATGTGGAGGTCAGAAAACAATTTGTAGGAGTTAGTACTCTTTTTCCATGTACGTCCTGAGGATTAAACTCAGGTTTTCGGGCTTGGTGGCAGGTGCCTTTGCCTACTGAGCCATGCCAACAGCATGGCCTGAGGCAAAGACATTACTACATATATAGGTAACTACCTTTTTATTATGGACAATGACAAGTGACCAAATGCAGATGTGTGTGCCTGTACTGTTTTCTTTGTCATTCCACTCATCTGATTTTGAAACACGTTTTAGACATAAGTACTTTGTGTCTGTGTGCCTCCTCCAGTGTATGCTTTGTCTGTTCTTGCACATGTGCACAGTCCCCTTTGGGTCCATCAGCACCAGCTGTCTTATGTATCTCTACTTATCTTTAACACAAGGTCTCACTGAGTTTGTAGTTAACCAGTTAGCCAGGCTAGCCAACGAGCTCTGGGAATCTTGCCTCTGGTTCCATATCTCACTACCCCAAGCACTGGGGATACAGATGCTTTTTGCACGTGTGGAGGAGCTCTAAATTCAGGTCCTCATGTTTACAGACTAGCTAGCTACTTTGCTGAGTTAGAGTCATTGCCCCAGACCCTAGAATTTTCATTGTTAAATGTCACAGTCAGTGGTAGAATCATTCTAAATAATGGTAATAGTTTATTAGTCAGTATTTGAAATTTAGTTTCAGTTCGAATTTGTGTTTATATTTATTGTGTTCAGATTTATATATACTGTATATTATGTATGGGTATAAGCAGACACACTGCTCTCATATACAGTATGGATATGATTTGTTGGAATCAGGTTTTATTTCAAAAAACATATCCTTTGCAACTGAAATTGGTTAGGTTTCTAGAGGTTGTTCCTTCTCTTTTTCATTGTGATTTGTTAGAAAAAGTAGATTATTTGTTTTACAAATTCTGTAGTATTCTGAACTTGTTAATTGCCCTCCTGTTAGAACCTTTAAAAGTTTTCTCTTGTATTGCTTATAAGTTAGTAGTTGGATCTAGAGATTCCCATCACTTGAAGGTTTGTATGTTTCTTGTCAGGGATTGGGACTGCTAGGTAAGTCAGAGGTTTGTGGGTATATGTAAGGGGCATACAGCAGGGGACTTATAACTTAGGGCTTAAGAGACTCTTAAGTTTTAAAGCTTTTAAGATTTATTTTATTTTATTTATGTGTGTTTGTGTTTCAGTTGCATGTATGATTGTGTGCCACTTGTGTGCCTATGGATGTCTGAAGAGGGTGGTGGGTTCTGGGTTCCCTGAACCTGGAGTGACAGATATTTGTGAGTCACCATGTGTAGCCTGTGTCCTCAGCAAGAGTATCAAGTGCTCTTAACCCCAGAGCTGTGTCTCTGTTCCCACATGACTTTATAAAGGAAGGTAGAACAGTGGGTCTCTGAGTTAAGGCCAGCCTTATCTACATGGAAAGTTCCCGGCCAGCTTGTTGAGATCCTGAGGAAGGTTAGAAATGTGCAAGTTTCAGTAGTTGAGGTATATGGCAGTTTTCTTTTTCCTGTGTTAGCCAATCTACAAAAATCTCCCAAATGAGAACATTTCCTCTTCTCCTTTAGGTAGCCTACGTAGCAAAGTTCTTTGAACAGATAAGGAACTAAGGTCTTAATTCTTATCACCTCCCCCCTCCTTTATAACATTTATTTTTAGTGTACTAGTATTTTGCCTACATGTATGTCTGTGTACCATGTGTACAGTACCTGTGGAGGTCATAGGAAGGCATTAAATTCTCTGGACAGGAGTTACAGACAGTGTGAAGCCATGTGTTGGTGCTGGGAGCTGAACCTGGGTTTTCACAAGAGCAGCAAGTGCTCGTAACCACTGAGCTGTCTTTCTAGCTCTATGCATTTCTTATCGATTTATGAGACGATTATGGTTTTATTTCCATTTTCAAATTGCTTTTGAATTATTTTATTATTGTATTTAAAGTTTAGAGAGGCCTAGAATTTTGATTTTAGGCTTTTGTCATAGTAGTAGTTACCTTTTATTGTTTTCTAAATTTTAATGAATTTTAAATGGATGGTGAAAGAATGTAAATATCTTCAGGGTTTTTTTGGGTGTGTGTTTGTGTGCATATATACCTCTAGTTTTATGTGCCCATGGTGTGATATATATATATATATATATACATATATATATATATATATGAATGTTAGATAAACCAGAAAGACATGCTAGTAGACACCTATAATCCCAGCTCTTGAGCCAAGGCATAAGTTCATGAGGGAGAGATCAGCCCAGGTTACATAATGAGACCCTGTTTCTTAAAACTAAAAACAAAAGCAAAACAAACAAAAAAAGAAAACAAAAAAGTATTTTGTTAGTGTGATACAAAAGTGTTTGTATCATTATTTTAGGTACTTAAATTTGACGAGCTGATTGTCATTTTAAAGTGGGATGCTGGGCTGGGAAAGTGGCTGAATAAAGTGCTTGCTGTGTAAGCACCGACCTCACTCTAGGCAGCACACACATGCAAGTTGGGGGCAGAGGTGTGCATGAAAATCAGCACTGGGGCAGAAGAGACTGGTGATCTATGCGAGTCAGTATCCAGCGGTGGAAACAGGAGCACAGGCTCAGTGAGTAGCCCTGCCTCAAGAGAATGAGGAGGAGAGCAACCAGGGAAGACACCTGAGTCAGCCTCTGCCTTCTGTTGATCTATGCACAAATAAATACAATTAAAAATTTAAAAATCAGGGCTAGCCTGGTCTACAGAACAACTTCCAGGACAGCTAAGGCTACACAGAGGAACTCTGTGAGAGAGAGGGAGAGGGAGAGAGGGAAGGGGAGGGGGGGGGAAGAGAGACAGTGAATATGAATATATATGTATATATATTCATATATATATAGAGAGAATATGAATATTTTGTGGTCTGCATCCACAGTTTTGTTTACTAAGAGGAATACATTTAGGGCTCTGAATTAGCTTGCTTTTGTTACTAGAGCCTTTTTAGAATAGTGCTGTAAGTGCAGCAATTCAAAGGTACTGTGAATAGATCATCCCTTTACAAAGCACTTTGGGAGACTTCTGGATACTCTTTAGTATATATTACTAATTGGGCTAATACTGGTAGCATTTAAGATTTTTAAATGAATTCTCTGTAAAGTGAGTTGTGGTGCATTGACATTTTCATAAAATTTTTAAATTCCTTTGTCGTGTCTTTTCAGTTGTAGTTTTCATATTCATTAACATATGTTGTCCTTGCCATTTACAGCTCAGAATTCTGCAAATGCAGATTTTGCAAACTTTGATGCATTTGGACAGTCTAGTGGTTCGAGTAATTTTGGAGGTTTCCCCACAGCAAGTCACTCTCCTTTTCAGCCCCAAACCACAGGTAGAGCTTCTCCAGCATTGTGCTTAAATGTTTTCTTTAAAAACCAAAATCTCCTAATGTAGTTTTGAAAAACTAAATTCTCTAATGACCTAATTCTAGTAGCTCTATCTTACAATGCTCTGGGGAAACCTGAAGTCTGTTTCTTGAACTCTTTGTCTGCTGTGCGTCATCTCCTGTCCTCCTTTTCCTGCACATGGTCTCCTGCAAGACTCCACCCAAAGAGGTGGGAAACACCACAAGCACATGTAACACCGTGCCTAAGGCGTATATTAGGCTAAAGGAAGCTAGTTGATGGCTTCCAGATAAATAAAAATGTTATTTTATGGGACAGCAAATTGTTACATTTATTTAGTCATATATAAATTATTAATGGCCACTTTAGTCAAATGTGGAAATAATTCTGTGCAGGAATTGGTTTTCAAACATTGAAAATTCTTCTGTAAAAGTGTACTGTTTTCAGAAATTCGTTGAACTCTTATTTAGCTTTTGGCTATTTTTCTTTCAACTTTTAACTCTGTATGTGTTGTCTTAAAGGCTTTTCTTTCAATTTTCTCCTACCTCCTTAACCTTCATCATTTACATAATCTCTGGCTGTCCAGCATTTAGAGTACTTTCATCTAGCTGCAGTTTTGGTGAATTTACTTCAGCTTTTCCTCTCCAGGCTACCCACAGTAAGTTCTGTTGTCCAGTAGGCATCTTTTATTAATTTGTATGTTTTTTTTGTACTTCATGTTTTTTAGTTATAGGTCATCATCCTTTTTAAAGATTAGCCTTCATAAATTACCTTTATTTTCCCTTCTCCTTTTAAAACTCAAGAGTTATCAATGAAAGTTATTTGGCTTAATAATTTGAAATAAAAATTTTCATAAAAATCTTAGAAATTTAATACTTATTTTCTAGCTATTCTTATCAGATCACTGTCTTTTACCATACATGTCTATTTATGTTAATTTTAGCTGATTTTTCTTTGAAAATTAATTTTTAAAATGGAGACTTAATGTTCTGAATAGGTTGATGTAGAACTGGCAATCATCCTTCCTCAGCCTTCTGAATAAGTCAGATTATAAGCATGTGCCACCATGCCCAATTTTTTTAGTTTTCATTGAAATGGTTTGGTTTGGTTTGGTTTGGTTTGGTTTGGTTTGGTTTGGTTTTGGTTTTGGTTTTCTTTCGAGACAGGGTTTCTCTGTGTAGCCCTGGGTGTCCTGGAACTCACTCTGTACACCAGGCGGGCCTCGAACTCAGCAATCCACCTGCCTCTGCCTCCCAAGTGCTGGGATTAAAGGCATGCATCATCACTGCCCGGCTCAAAGTTTAATTCTTAAAAAACATTTATGAGTTTAAATTTTTTTAGACTGTCAAAGAATTGATTGATGAAAGATATTTTAATGATCCATTCTGCCTTAAAAAATTAAAAAAAAATTGAACTTTGCTGACACCTTAATTTGTATGATATGATTTTGACAGTTTAGGAAAAAAGAACTCCTACCTATGTAGGATTCAAAGCATGGAGAGAGAGGGGTGCACGGCCTGTAGTCTTTGGTGAGGACATCAGAAGTCTTGGGTGGAGAACATATTTACAGTTGTGCTTTATAAAGGCAACAGTCACTGTCAGGTACTTTAATTCTGTACTTTGAACTACATGGTGGGACTTAGTTTTACTGTGAGCATCCGATTTATTGAATACAAATTGAATTGCTGCAGAGTTAAGCAAAGGCTCTTCAGTGAAAAAGGGCAAGGACTGAAATGAAAATTTTCAACAACTTTATCCTCAGTATAATCTTACACATTGCTCAGGGTCTGCTGAGGGATTCTCATGACGCTGCAGACTCTCGTTCTCTTGTTTATCCCAGGGGAGAGATTGTCTTATATATTGTCAGGGCCTTAGAAGATCAAGTTTCGTATTTTACTTAAAAAAGTCATGGTTGTCATTTAGCAGTTACTGATTTTTAGGAATATGCATGATTTTATATGTATATATGTATATGTATATATGTATATGTACATCTACCTCAGGCAGAGATGATCAAACACATCTACCAGCGAATATTGAGAAAAGCGTAGAAATGTCATGTTTTGTTTATTCTGTTACAGGTGGAAGTGCTGGATCAGTAAATGCTAATTTTGCTCATTTTGATAACTTCCCCAAATCCTCCAGTGCTGATTTTGGAACCTTCAGTACATCCCAGAGTCATCAGACAGCATCAACTGTTAGTAAAGTTTCAACAAACAAAGCTGGTTTACAGACAGCAGACAAATATGCGGCACTTGCTAATTTAGACAATATCTTCAGTGCTGGGCAAGGTATCAATGTGTAAACAAAACGGATACTAATTTGTCTAAACAACATACGTTAAAATCTGAGGAGAAAATGCTTTTCTCACTTGTATAGAAAGTATGTGTTCATTGAATGCTTTAAGTAAAGGTTCTTGGAAATTTTTATACAAAAAATATCAACTATAAAATTGAAGACCTAGAAATTAATTTATAAACAATTTTGAAAGAAAAGTAGTTGAAAATAATTGTATTTTTGTCTTAAAAATCATGCTCTACTGTTCAGTGGCTACAGAGGGCCAAAATTTTTCATGCACATAGCTGATTAAAATGCTGTTTTGTAATTTTAGTCATACTTGTTTTGAACTGTTATTTACCAATATTTTGGATCTGTCCCATTATTTTTCTAGTATAATTTTGTAGTAAGTTTTGGCCGTTAGTATTTCCCTATAACAGTGTATATAATGGAGAACAGTGGGAATATGTTCTACACTTGATTCTCACCCTGATCTTTGGCATTGTTTTTCTCATCTGCAAACTGGGAGGGGTCATAATTGAAGTATTGGACTTAGATTTTGTGAATTATTGTATGTAAGACATTTAGAGCAGTGCCTAGCACAGGAAGGACCTTAAATATTTCCTATTATAATTATCCCCCCCCCTTTTTTTTTTCATGGAGAACTCTGGGAGATTGGTAATATTAGTAGATTGTGTACCTTAGGTCCATCATAGAGTCTTCTGTGTTGATTTGAATAAAACCATCCATCTTAGAGTCCTTTGAATCCTGTCCATTTAAAATTTAGATCCAGTCAGTTTTGGGTTTACCTGTGGTTCATGGCAAATATGTTTGATAAACTGAGAATATGATATTAAAGTTTTGGTGTAACTTTTTGTTTGTTTGCCTCCAGGAGGTGATCAAGGGAGTGGTTTTGGGACCACAGGTAAAGCTCCTGTTGGTTCTGTGGTTTCAGTTTCCAGTCATTCAAGTGCATCTTCAGACAAGTATGCAGCCCTGGCAGAGTTAGACAGCGTGTTCAGTTCTGCAGCCACCTCCAGTAATGCGTACACATCCACCAGTAATGCCAGCAGGTACCCTCCCGTCTCAGTCAGCTCTCTTGTCTGTTACTTTCTGATTTTTTTTTCCACATCTGAATAATGTAGTTGTATATGACTGTTATGGGGTTGTAATTTAAAAATAATTGAGTAGTTTTTATGTCTGAGGAAACTGAGTGTAATTTGCTATTTAAAATATAATTCTTGTATCTGCCACAGTTCTTTTATCAAATCTTAGACATCTTACCCATTTTCCCTCTTAGATCCTAAATATACTTCAAACAGCATACATTTTTCGATGGACAATTACATACCTATGGATCGTACTCAGTGGAAAGTTTGTTTAGCAGTCAGATTTCATATGTCAGGGCACAGTTTTTAGTCGGTTTGCACCAAACCCCAATGCTGCTGTCCGTTTTCTAGCTCGTCATTGTCTGTGTGTTAAATAAGGTTGGTTGTGATCTCATGGCCCTAAGTCTGTGTCCACAGTGCTTGCAGGCATGCACTACCAAACCTGGAAAAGCATTAGAGTTTCAACAAGCTTTTTAAATTTATCAAGAGTATGCATTATTCTAGTTATTTCTTTTGTTTCATCTGTAGATTATATCTGCTCTATTACTATTATTTATTTTATTTCTCTTTGACACCTTTTCTAGAGAGAAATTCTAACTACTTGAGATGGGACAAATTGAAGCCAGATAAGAAAATATTTGTTATATCTTAATAATAGTAACAAAGTGGTCTTAAGGCCTAGAAATATAGATGAATTCCATGTGATAAATCATTATTGATATTGTATGGTGATACATTAGTGGTTTACAAGCCTCTTTCAGGGTCTGTGAGGTCAGACCTCTTTTTCATAATTCTGAGGGGACTGATTTGATTTTTCAGTGATTGACATTTGTTATTTGTGTGGTACACAAAATAAAATAAGGCAGGAAAACCTTTCTGGAATCTTGAGCAGAAATTACAATAATATCATTAGATTGTATTACAATAGACATTGTATTTCTTCATGAATATTATTTCATTTCTTATTAAAAAAAAAAAAAAGGTCTTCTTTTGTGGCCTTGACTAGTTAGTTAGGGTTTCCATTGCTATGAAGAGACTATGGCCAAGGCAACTTTTTTTGTTTTTGTTTTTGTTTTTTGTTTTTTGTTTTCTGTTTTTTCGAGAGAGGGTTTCTCTATATAGCCCTGGTTGTCCTGGAACTCACTCTGTAGACCAGGCTGGCCTCAAACTCAGAGAAATCCACCTGCCTTTGCCTCCCAAGTGCTGGGATTAAAGCTGTGTGCCACCACTGCCTGGCTCCAAGGCAACTCTTTAAAAAGGAAAATATTTAATTGTGGTTGGCTTAGCGTTTCAGAGATTTAGTTTGGCAGTATCCAGGCAGACAATGTCCCAGATAAAGAGCTGAGAGTTGGGTCCTACACCTCATTCTGTAGGATGCAGCAGAGACTGTGCCACACTGCGTGTGGCATGAGCATAGCCCTTGAGGCTGTCTCTGCAGTGGCACGCTTCCTCCAACAATGCCACACCTCCTAACAGTCCCTCCCTAGGAGCCTGGAGCACATAGTCTGGGGGGCCATTCCTCTTCAAACCACACTCCTAGTGTTTGAGTCATGGATTTTACTCTGCTCTCAAGTTGCACGTGCCACCGTTTCCCTCTTTACCTTACAATCAGGTCGATGAGTTTTTCTAACTAATATTCTTGATGAAAATTACAACCGTTTTCAACTTTATTAAATGTTTTCTATTAAACATATTTTCTGCATGTTAATGTTATGTGTATATCAAGTAGTTTGAGTGCATTGTTAAATGTATGGTCTGCTTGAAAGAATTTATGGTTTTTGAGTTTGGGGACAGAGCAGCCACTCATTTTGTGGTGGTTTGGATTTGAGCTGCAAAAACTGCATCTTCTGCGGCAGGCAGAGCTCAGGCAGTAGTGTTTACCAAGCATGCACCAAGCTCTGGCTCTAATCCCAGCACATAAATGGGGTATTAGCAGCACCTGGAAGTAGAAGCAGAAAGATTGGAAGTTCAAGAACACCCTCTGTAACAGATTCCAGGCTAGCCTGTGCTATATGAAACTTTGTCTCAAAAAAGAAACACAACTTGTAATTGATGCTTTCAAGCAAATGTTAGAATTTTGGGCAATTTGTATATTTTACCATAAATCATAGCTTTCCAATACTTCAACGAAATGATTAATGGTATAAATGAAAGTGGCTTATTTGTGGTGAGAACTACAGTGATGTGTGTGGCACGGTTGTTTTTATGTGCTTGTACATGCTGTGAGCACTATAGGTAGACGGCCTTGTCTCTGGGCAATACTGACTTGGTGTTCTCTCCAGCAGTGTCTTTGGAACAGTGCCTGTGGGTGCCTCTGCTCAGACACAACCTGCTTCAAGTGGGCCTGCACCGTTTGGGGGTATGTGCTTTTTATACAGAAGCTGAATATGCCATATGACGTTCTTTTTAGGGGTGCTGGAAGGCAGGAAGAGAGCAATGTTTTGTTATCAAAAGGTTCACATTTCATGCCGGGCCTGGTGGCGCATGCCTGTAATCCTAGCACTTGGGAGGCAGAGGCAGGTGGATTTCTGAGTTCGAGGCCAGCCTGGTCTACAGAGTGAGTTCCAGGACAGCCAGAACTATGCAGAGAAACCCTGTCTTGAAAAATAAAAAAAAAAAAAAAGGTTCACATTTCTGTCTTCAAAAATATAGTGAAAAATTTTTAAAAATTCTTGATTATAAAATATTAGGATTTTATAGCATATTTTATACTTCTTTAAAAGCTACGCCTTCTACGAATCCATTTGTTGCTGCTACTGGTCCTTCTGCGGCATCGTCTACAAATCCATTTCAGACCAATGCCAGAGGAGCAACAGGTAAGAAGAAAAGACAGAGTAAGGAGTTATAACCTCTGGGGAAAGGAGCTTATTGTAAAGACCTAAAATGTGAGTTCCTCTTCTTTCCATCAGTAGTGTAAGAGGAAGCTAGGGGACTCTATTCAGAAACCTACTCTGAGCAGCTGGGTGTGCTGCTGGGTGCCTCTCATCCCAGTACTTGGAAGACTGAGGCAGGAGGAGTCTAGACTTTGTAAGCTTTGTTGCTGTGTTTCAGAGTAATATTAGAACGAGAGCGTAAACTTCAACTGAAGCAAGTGTTGATGTGAAGTTTCAGGAGTATATCATTATAGGCTGGGCTATGGTGGCATATGGCATATACTAGTTCCCAGTACTCAGGAGGCAGATGCAGGAATGTCTCTGAATTTGAGGCTAGCTTGGTCTACAGAGTGAGTTCCAGGATAGCCACGGCTACTCAGAGAAATCTACGCCTAAAACCCCCACCCTCCCAAAAAGTGTATGTTGTTGTTGTTGTTGTTATATATCTAAATCATTAAGAATTAGTAATTATGACCAATGTCTTTATTATTTTTAAGACTAAGGATTATGATAATAGAGCTTCCATGATGGTATTTTGTCTCTAAACCCAGTCATGAGGGAGAGGCAGAGGATGATCAGGTTTTGGAGGCCAGTCTAGACACTACAGGGAGAACCTATTTAAACAGAGAAACAAGAATTAAACACTGTGCTATCACAAGTCTAATATTATTTTCATTTACACAAATACTTTAGTAATAATTTAAGTATTTGAAATTCCTATCAGATTTAATTAAAAAAATGATTTTTTTAGGGGCTGGTGAGTCAGCTAGGTATATAAAACTGCTTCTTGCTAATCTGTCCTGAACTGGAACTCAGATAGTGGAGAAAGAGAACCATGTGTCCTACTGTGTGGTTGCTGTGTTAAAGCTGTCACAGCACGTTGTTGAGTTTATGCGGATAATCTAGAGAAGCTCACATTACACCTTGCCTTTAGTGGACCAGCTTAGCTCTAGTTAAATCTGTGCTCATCACTGGGTAGCCAGGCTGTTGGAGTTCAGAGGCTTTAAGTCACGTGTGTGTTTGTGTTCTGTTGTGTACAGCAGAGTTAGGGGCTCCCTCACCACCTCTTTTCTTTTTTCGGGTTTTAAATAAGAAAGTTTTTGTTTGGTTTTTAAGATTTATTTGTTTTATGTAAATATTCAGACAACCAGAAGAGGGCATCAGATCCCATTACAGATGGTTGTGAGCCACCATGTGGTTGAAGGGAATTGAACTCAGGACCTCTGGAAGAACAGTCAGTGCTCTTAACTGCTGAGCCATCTCTCCTACCCAATATGAAAAGTATTTTAAGAGCTAAGATTCTACATAGACTATAATACTATATATAAAATCCATAGCTTATGTAAGCAATATTTAATTTTGAAGTTTATCAGAAAGAAAATAACTATCTCTACAAATTTTTATTTCAAAGTAACTTTTTCTTTGTTTTAAGATAAAATTTCTTTGTGGAACCCTGACTGTCCTGGAACTTGGTGTATAGCCTTGAACTCTCAGAAATCTGTATTCCTCTGCCTTCTGAGTATTAGTAATAATACCAGTAATAAAGGCTACCATGCCTGGCTATTATAAAGTAATTTCTGCAGTATAAGGTGTTTTGACTATGTCACATTGGAGTCTTTCTTAGGTTATTATTGAATTGATTGATTAAATTGAAACAAATGTTGAAACTGCAGTACAGCGCAGCTTTGACCAGGCGTGGTCCTCAGGGGCATCTGGTCCTCCTCAGTACTTGGATTTCTTGAGTACTTGCTCTTTCTTTTCAAAAATGTTAGCCCTGTAAAAACTCCTTCAAATAGCTTTGGAAGAAGGGTGTAACAGTCCTGTGCTGCTCTTGAAGGTTGAAAAATAAATATCAACCTAGGATATCAACTCTGTCAGACTAAAGGACAGTAGTGGTTAATACTGGTTTACTGTCTCTGTTCACTGAGAAGTCTTAAAAATAGCTTCATTATAGAGAAACTGGGGTGGGCTGGGAGATGACAAGTGGCTGTAGCACTTGTGTGGAGATCAGAAAGCCGCTGTGGGGATCGGTTCTTCCATTGTGGGGTCAGAGAGGAACCCAGGCTTCAGGCTTATGCGGCAAACACTTTACCTGCTGATCCATATTGCCAGCCTTGAGGGTTTAGAAATCATTATTCAATGGAGCAAGTTCTGTGCCATAGTGAGAGGGTGTAGGGGAAGTACGGAGAAAGCAATTTCACAAGCATTCCTGATGCAAGAGTAGTCAGCGAAGCCTTTGGATCCTAAGGAGAGAGTAAAATATATTGACTAAGTTTTGTCACAGAACTTTTGTCAACTTTTTTTCTCTTAAACATTTAAAAAGATGAGTGAAAGAGAGAGAGAGAAGAATGAATGAATGCACATGTGCTTCATAAACAGTGGACGGCACAGTGCTGGCTGTCATCCTCAGGAACGCCATCTACCTCTTTTGAGACCGGCTCATTGGCCGGGAGCTCACTGGTTAGGCTGCACTTGCTGGCCTCCCTGGAAGCCATAGAGATTCTCGTGTGTCTGCTTCCCCAGTCCGGGATTGCAGGCCTGTTGTGCCACAACTGATATTTCCACTTGGATTTTAGCACTAGATTTTAGTCAGAAGACAGAGAAGGCATTGCATAGGCTCTGGTATTGAACTTAAGTCTTTGCACGTGTAGGAACTTTGTGAATTGAACCATTTGTCCAGTTCCTTCTCAGTATTTTAAAAGTATAAAATCTGTTTACATTGGCAAGAAAAATATTTCTTGCTTCCATATAGTACATTAACTTATTGTTACATTTAATTTTTTTGTTTGTTTTTGTTTTTGTTTTTTTCGAGACAGGGTTTCTCTGTGTAGTCCTGGAACTCACTATGTAGACCAGGCTGGCCTCAAACTCAGAAATCCACCTGCCTCTGCCTCCCAAGTAAGTGCTGGGATTAAAGGCGTGTGCCACCACTGCCCACCACTGCCCAGCACATTTAATTTTTATAGCCGCTTTGTGCAAATAAATAGGTCCTATTATCTCTGTACTTTTCTGTCTTCCCTTTTGCAATGAGGAAACGGAAAGATGTAGAAAGTACCAGAACTAAGACTTAGATTTTTCTTTTCCTTCAGTGTGTGCCTCAGATTTGTGCTAATCTAAGAAGTATTGTGTAAAATGCATAGAAGTAACCCTAATTCAAACAACACCAGTTTTAGAATTTAGTAAGCCATGTTTTTTTCTGTTATGTATATGCATATATGCATGTAATTCTGTCCTGTGGTACACAGGTGAGGTGTTCTCAGGGCGTACTTCTCTACTCCCGTTGGCCATGATGCTTTCATTAAACTTGGCATATGTATGTTTGATTTTTTTTTTCTCCTGATAATTTTTAGCTCATTTAAGTTATTTTTAGATATTTGTAGTTAATGTCTTGACTTGTAAAGAAAACATTCTGATATTGTTCAGGGACTCTTTAAGATTTAGAGTTTCAGGTGATAAAGAAACATCTTTGGCCAGGCGGTGGTGGTGCATGCCTGTAATCTCAGCACTTGGAAGGCAGAGGCAGGTGGATCTCTGAGTACGAGGCCAGCCTGGTCTACAGAGTGAGTTCCAGGACAGCCAGGGCTATACAGAGAAACCCTGTTTCGAACCCCCCCCACACACACACACTCAAGAAACATCTTTGGGTTTCTCTCTCTCTCTCTCTCTCTCTCTCTCTCTCTCTCTCTCTCTCTCTGTGTGTGTGTGTGTGTGTGTGTGTGTGTGTGTGTGTGTGAGAGAGAGAGAGAGAGAGAGAGAGAGAGAGAGAGAGAGAGAGAGAGACAGACAGACAGACAGACCAGCCTGCCCTGAATTTACTTTGTAGCGGAGGCTGGCCTTGAGGTACTGATCTTTCTGCTTCTACATCTAAACTTGTCAGGATTCCATGTGTCTGCTCATGCCTGGTTCTTATTGTATTGTTTTTTTTTTAGGGTTATGGTTGTATCTTCAAATGCTAAAACTAAGATTATTTTTGTTTGGAGACAGAGGGTCACTGAGCAGGCTTGGTTAGTCTGCAATTTGCTAAATAGATAAGGCTGGCCTCATTCCCAGATAATTCAACTCCTCCCCAGGCTGGAATTAAAGGTATGGGTTGCTGTGACCAACTAGGAAGGACTTTTAAGAATGGATTTCATCAGTGTTTTTTCATTTGGCATTTATTTTTCTGAACTGTTAAAGTGACACATTATAATGTGATGAATGTAATTGAAACACATGAAGTCTGATTTTGGGGTGTGTTTCCACTGTATTCCTCTGACACCCCCTGGGCAACAGCGTGTTCCAACTCTAGAGATCTTTAATGAAACCAGTTAACTTTTACTTTAACAGTAGCTGTGACAGTATATGACTTAATTGACCTTGGTCTCTTTATGGCTTCCCATAAGGCCTTTCGGGAGCAATGCATTCTCAAGTGTTTCCTCACGCTCATTTTGGTAGGTGGCCACAACTAGATTTGTGTGGCAATATGTCTAGCTGCTTGTGAAAGCTTCTGCTAGTGTTCTGGATCCTTGCATGTGGAATTAAGTTATTTCCATGTTTTAATATGGAGTGGGCATGGATGTGTGGCATTAAGGTCACATTGTATTTAAAGTAACATGAGTATCCGCTGTGTGATTTATGCTTTAATATTGAAAAGCATTGCTTACCTCCATGGTCACAGTAGAATGTGAATAGCTGTTTTGATCATTTTTCTTATGTTTAAATTCATAGTACCTTTAAGTGATACCTTTTTGATGTTCCAACTCATTTTCCTGCTTTATCTCATCTGGAGTTTGGTTTGCCTAACTGTCCGAGCTTTGCATTGAGTGCCTTAAACAGTGACTTGTCAGTTGCATTAGTACATTTTGTCTGCAGTGAAACCCTCCTCCTGTCTCCCTTGCAATGTGCTCAGACTCTCTTGCATTCACTTGCTTCCCAATAGCCTGGTCTTTCTTTTCCTTTCCCTCCCCTCACCATAGTAAAAACATTAAAAACCAAAAACCTTCCATAGTCTATTTCTTTGAACAAATTCACATTGTCACAAACATTAGGGTTACTGTAGGTAACTTATGTAACACTTTTCAGTTTGTTTGTTTTTAGGCAAAATATTTTATGGAGTCCTTTTAATATTTAATTTCTTTGCCTGAATCCATCATCAGTTTGGTAAAATATTTGAAACTGGGAAATTCAACAAATTGATAGGCTTTTCAGTATTTCCCCGTCTCCTTATTTTACTAAGTCCCTTCCTAGAACAAGCATATCATTGGAAGGTGATGTTTTAGGTATTTCCTACCAGTAGCTGACACAGCATTCTGCTATTGCATGTCTCTAAGATGAGAATTTGTTCATATATGTGGTTGTTTATGTAAATTGGGGGCATAGGCATATCCCATAAACATTGGTGATTTCCACATAGATTACCAGTTCGTGTGCTATTCATCAAGCACAGTAAGCCAAAGAGGAGTGACTAACATTGAACATGGGACCCGTGGGTCTGATAATCTTCATCTCTTCTTAAAATGGTCTTTGCACTTATTTTCCAATCTTTGTGCATTTACACCAACTTCTGTAGTTCTAGTCCCAGATATCCTCCGTTCTCTTGCAGTTATGAAATGGAGGTGTAGAAGTATGAGTTTATATGTATGTGTGTCGTGTGTATAAATATATATATTTGTTTCTATATATTATGTGTATATACATATATAAAATGTGTATATACACATATAATTAGTTAATAGGAACTTAATATATTCTTATACTTGTATTGATGCTTTTGATTTTTCTTTCTTTGTCTTTGGCTGTAGTTTTACAAGTATAGTTTTGAATGGCCTGCCTTTCATCCTAGTTGTCCTATAAATTCTGTAACTTGTAGTGAGCTGTTCTGAAGAGGTCTAAAATTAGAAAAGCGAACCTTACACAATAGCAGATACTAAGTAATTAAAGTTTGCTTGGTTTTTTTTGTTAATGAATATAGGAAAACAACTTCAAACTCAGGATATATATAATGCTGTCCACATGACAGTATGACTGGCTTCTGAAAGCAGGCTGTGGTTTGACTTTATGTAGTTGCTTATTAAGAAGTTTTCTTGAGATCTCAAATGACAGATTTAGTAGTTTTTCTCTCTGGTCATTGCATTTCAGAAGAAAACTTCCTAGGTTACCACAGACAGTGCTAAACTGTACTGACTTTGTTAGGATGTGGAGGTTCAAATGCCCTTAGCATTTTCAAGGTAAGTGTGTGTATTCCACACTGTGGACTGTTTGCAGTGTCTCTGACCTACTCTTTCTTTCCTCTGTCAGCGGCAACCTTTGGCACTGCATCTATGAGTATGCCAGCGGGGTTTGGCACTCCTGCCCAGTACAGTCTCCCCACCAGCTTTAGTGGCAGTTTCCAGCAGCCTGCCTTCCCAGCCCAAGCAGCTTTCCCTCAGCAGACGGCTTTTTCTCAACAGCCCAATGGTAAGTGTGAACACTCAGCCAGTGGCATGACCTCAGTACTATTTACACAGCGTGATGCTAAGTGATTGAGACAAAGACTGTCTTAAGATTGCAGTCATCCTATGTGCTAAGTATTGACTACCCACACTAGAAGAGAGAGCCTTTGGCGGTATGGGCTTAAGAAGATTGTGGTTTTATAAGTTTTATTGATGTTAGGAGATATCAGTGACTAAAGAATCACCCATGTCTCTGTCTCATAAGTCCATCTTGTGTGTTCTCACATGTTTCTTGACTTGATGTGCAAATTTTATAGTCCTGTAGACTTAGAGTATCAGTTTGTTTTTGCTTTTCATGGCAAATGGTTGCTGGTATGCTTTTAGGGTGGGCATGAGCATTTTGATTAATACTCTAGATAGGTGACAGTGCTGTTCTTGCAGCTTATTTATAACAAGCTAGATAATTCCCTCAGCCTTTCTTTACCTAATTTTTTACTTGCTTAACTTTGAAATCCATACATTTCAAATAGGTTCAAGGGTCTCATGCATTCACTAGTTAGGAAATACAGTGCATAAAGTCATCATAAATGACTTTATTTCATAAATATATGGGGTTGTAGAATCCATTTATTGTTCCAAATAATCATGCAGTCAGTCATCAGTTAAATCTGTGAAGGTAGAGTTAGACTGTTTCAGAGCTCTGGGGCTCCTAAATACATGCCATAGGAAGTTGGTCTCTGCTATTTAATCTTGTGTTTTTTTTTGTTTTTTTTTGTTTTGTTTTTTTTTTTTTTTTGTATTTTTCCATCTGTTAAGAATTTTATGAAACTTCTAATACTGAGATAGGTTCTTGGCAATGTAATTTATAACTGATAGTTCTCTCATTTTCTTTCTTTTTTTTTTTTTAAAAAAAAAAAAACAAACAAGGTGCAGGTTTCGCCACATTTGGACAAACAAAACCAGTGGTAACACCTTTCGGTCAAGTAGCAGCTGCTGGAGTATCTAGTAATCCTTTTATGGTGAGTGAATTTTAGAACCTTAAAGAAAATGAGTTGTGTCTTATTTTTAAATTAGGGAAACCAAAGTGGCTGTAATATGACTGCACACAGCTTCCTGTTCTATATGTGATGCTATAGCATATGCAGGCCCTAATAAGACCTTTTAGATGGAGTTGCAAGTCAGTGCTATTAGCAGATTCGCTGTATCATTATGAAATGCATGCACTCTTGTCAAATTGTGCTTGAGGAGAAACTGCTAGATTTAGGGAAAAGGAGTTGTAAGAATGAAATTTTTTATTTGAAGTTACAAGTTCTTCTTTAAGTGCTAGGTTCCCCTTTAGGCAGTATTCAAACTGTGCGTGTATATGAAAGGCATATATAGTCTGTAACAAGTAGTAAGTAGATTTGTAGTTTGTTGACAGCAATGGTGAATAAACGTCAACAACAAATTCTTAATAAAATGTTGACATTAGAATTAAGTACAGTCCAATGCTCTCATCTCATACAGACATCATTTCTATTTGTTTATTTTGTCCTTGTGTTTCTTTCTGACAGACTGGTGCACCAACAGGACAATTTCCAACAGGAAGCTCATCAACCAATCCTTTCTTATAGCCTTATATAGACACTGTACTGGAACGAACTTTTATGTGATCATATTACATCTCTTCGCCTCTTGCACTGTTGTCTTGTTTCACTGATCTTAGCTTTAAACATGAGAGAAGTCTTTAAACTGCCTGCATTGTGTATTAAACACCAGGTAATACGTGCAAAACAGAGGGCTCAGCAACAGCTTTTCACTTGTGAAATGGCAGGAAAAGGTAGTGGCATCATGTGAGTTAAAAATTGGCTAATGTTAAGTTATTGCAGATCCCACATTCATTATGCTGCAGTACTGTACATACTTTTCTTAGAAATTAGCTATTTGTGCATATCAGTATTTGTAACTTTAACACATTGTTATGTGAGAAATGTTACTGGAGAAATAGATCAGCCACTTTTAAGGTGCTGTCATATAGCTTGGAATGAATGATTAAAATCATTTGAAGCATTGCTTCTGGAAAATTCAAATCGGAAGGTTTTATTCATTTTTGGATTTTTCCTTCTAAAGAGCTCTTCTATTCATACATGGCTAAGTTCTTAAAAGATGTGGAGGACACCTGTCTGCGGAATCAAGCTGATCATGTTTTGCTACAGTTTGCAGGTGAACAAAATAAATATTAGAAAATATGCTATTGTTTTTGTGTTCTTGCTGCAATGCCTTTACCAAAGTGGCCTTAAATAATGAGTAGTGAGTTGAGAACATCTTGAACTCAAAAAGACTTCTAGTGACTAACTTTTTTAAAAAGGCCATGTAGAAAATTTATTAAAACTACTAGGACTGCTGTATTCAGGAATGTGACAGTGGAAAAGCATTTAAATGTAGCTTGTCAGATTCACCATGCTACTTCTAATTTCTCTGCAACTTCTTAATTTTGTGAAATTTGTAAATATGGAGAATTTGCATGTATGTGTATTTACAAATATTTTTTAAAGATCTTGAATTCTCAGACTGCAAAAGGCCTACTTTAACTATTTTTTCCCTCTGTTTTCATTGTCTTTGAATGTATTGGAAGCAGACATGCATTGACTGTGACATGGTTGCACCTGAGGTTCCCCCCCTCATTTTCTGGACAGACTGATACTATCAAACATTTGTTTGTGTTTGTTTGGAGGTAAAGAAAAAGGAACCCAATGTTACCTTAAAGTGATACTGGTGTAAAAAGGTAGCAATACTAATTTTAGTTTATCTTTTTGTTAATATTCAAATGAACTGTTAAAATATTTATATGTAGTAATGCCTCTTCATCCCAGGATAATCTGGCCCTTTCATCAAAACCAAATACAACTAAGAATTGAAATGATTAAAAAAAAAATCTTTGAACAATACCCCTAAGTTATGAATTTTGTATGTAGAGCATATGCGTTTCTTTGAATGTGACTGTTTAATAGTTTGGTAATTTGATGTATTGGTCCATAGCATATTAGTGTTGATGAAAGGAAGGGTCCTGAACAGGGTTAAGAGCATGTAAGCCAAAGGCCCATGGGGACAGCCAGCCCAGGCGAGAAGCCGTGGCTCCACGCTGTCAAAAAAGCTGGAACTGCATACACAGCATGCCATGCCTGTTAGAACGTAACTTTAACATGTTAAAGCATTGATTTTAAGCATTATAAGCTGGTCTACAGAGTGAGTTCCAGGACAGCCAGGGCTACACAGAGAAACCCTGTCTGGAAAAAACAAACAAACAAACAAACAAAACAAAAGAAAAAACAACAACAAAAAAGCAATATAAGCATCGCTTTTCTCACATATTTTATTTATATTGGATGTATTTTTGCAGTGATGGCTATTATGCACTGAAACTCTAAAGTCTCGGTGTTTACTTGAAGCACTGCAGTCGGGCACCCTCCTTACCGTGAAGCCGTCCTTTCTATGTACTTGACAGGTGATGTGCCTGAGACTTAGTCCCCTCTGAACAACCTGCCCCTGAGAATCTGGTTAGCATTGCTGAGGCTCGCCTGCATTTTGGGCGTAGTCTTGAACTCTGCATTTGGGGATCTCATCTGTTTCCATGGAGGGAAGACTTTAAACTTTTGTTTGAGATTGTGTTAGATCTAAATCAATTCATATGTACGAGTTAAACTATATAATTATAGGCCATCACCCAAATAACCCACCAGACTTTCTGTCTGTTAAGTAAAATTAAACAGTTGTTATCAAAATAAACTTTAAAGACTATTTTTTCTAGTAGATCTTGAGATGTATAATTAAATGGGGGTCCGGGGATTGTTTTGACTTTCAGTGAGTGCCTATAATAAAAATACAAGTACACTTAGGTTCAGAACAGTTCCAGGGTTAAAGTGGGTTTTCACATGCTTTTTGTCTTTTAAAAATCCCCTTCTTTTAGGCTTAAAATTGGGTTTGCTTCTAGTTTTTGGCACCATGTCGAGCATTGAAAGGATAGTGCTCGGAGTGCAGGCTGCGGAGTGAAGTCTTCACACTGCGGGCTCAGTGCTCACAACCCCTTCCTGCTCTGTCTGGTCAGAAATGGAGTTCTGTGTTGAGAAATTTAAAAACATCTCGGTCTTGTTTTTATGACTTAAGGAATGTTTTAGATTTTTTTTAAAGAAATAGAGGTTAGGTTGTCATCTTCCATAAAATCATTTGTTCTGTAAATTAAACACCCACTGTACTTGGTAACTCTTCCTGTCAGTTGCAGAGTCAAGAAAGTGACTGGCTGCTTACAGTCACTGCCAGCATTTATGAGACATACTTTTTTACAGTCATAGTTTTTATAACTGTCTGATCCATCCCACCAAGAGCTTCTGTTTACAAAACTTGACTCTTTCATAGGTTAGTATTTTACAAAAAAGTACAGAGGGATTTCTAAAACATACCCTTTACATATGACTGTAATAGCCCTATTACTTGATAACAGATATTTGATGTAAAATAACTTTTCTAAAGTGACAACAAACACTGTTTATGTCTTGCCCACGTTTTCGATGTCACGCTTAGTAGAAACTGAAGACAGTCATACTTTCGCATTCAGACTCTTCATGTAACATAGCAGGGAGGCACTGGAGACTGCACTGTGCACCTGTGAAATCCAGATAGTAAGAAAGGCACACACTGCCTTAGAATTAGTAGAAAAGCAGCTAGATCTGGTGCCAGGTATTCAGGGTCCCTAGATAACATTTTGAGAACACAGCACTTTAAGTTTGTGTGTTCCTGATGCTCTGTTTACTTCTGTCTGGGGAAACCTTGCTCCTTCTGAACTTAAGGGCTTGTTCCCTTTGGTGAAATTCCAGTTGAAATCACTGTTAAGTATTTTAAAGTACTAATGGTGATGGTGTGGGTGTGGTGTTTTTACACCCTAAGTGGTTTTCTTCTACTACTCATGTATTGGAATTTACATGGCATAGAACAGGTAAGCTAGTAACAGTTTGTATTCTTGGGAGAAAGTACTGTTGATTAAATTGTGCTTTCATATTTAGGTGTTAGTAGACCTTGTCTCTTTACCAAGTTATTTCCTATATTCTCAGAAATACTTAAATCATTTAACATGAATTATTTTATACCTTGATGAAATAAGTAGTTTGCTCTGTAGAGTTTTGTTTTGTTTGCTTTTTTAAAATGACAGGATCTCTACATAGCCCTGGCTGTCCTGGAACTCCAGCCTCAAACTCACAGAAATTGTCTGCCTCTGCCAGCACACCCACCTAGCCCACTGAGAGTCTTAGTAACCTGTAGGTAGTGGGATGAGATGGAACAGCTTGGCGCCTCAGGTTGACGGTGGCTCATTGTATGGGGCAGCTTACCTTTATTTATGTAGTCTATTCCCTCTGCAGTTTCAAAATTTGCTTTTGTAAAGGTAATTAAAAGTTTGTATAAATTAGCTTATTGTATTGAATTTATCAATTAGTTGCACTTTGTGTATTTTAAAGCAATGTTATTACTTTGCTTTTGTATGGTTGTGTTTGAACAAATGAAGATATGAGTGTAACCAGGGCTGTGCTGGTGGGTGATTCACAGCCATCTCTGAAGAAAAGATGAAGGAACCTGCCTTGCAGCAGCTGGCTTAGTTTACTAGTGGTTCGGGCTCGTAGGATGCCATTGAAAGGAGTTTGCGTGGCTCTGCTGAGCCTGCGCTGGGCAGCTCTGGCACAGTGCGGCGTGTAACCCATCACTCACTAGGTTTACCGCCCCTTTCATGATTAGATCCAGGCTTTAAAAACCTTTGTTTTATATTTTTAGTGATGCATTCTATAAGCATCTAGATGCCCGTTTATATCGGAAAGTACACTATAATTTGGAAATGTCCAAGTGTTGGGAAAGACTGGAGCAGACAATGGTCTTTCCTGTCACAGGGCTGTACATTTGCTGTCTGCAGATGTGCCGGTGTCCCACAGGAGCAGAGCATGTTCTTGCAAAGGGCCCTTTGTTTCCCACATCTGTCTCACTGCTTTGCTTCCCTAGCCTTTCAGTGAGCAGATCCTGGGCAGGGACGACAGGTGGAGAGGGCTTTCCTCTGGCACCTTTTCTTCCATTTTAGGATTTTGGATTAGTCTTTCCAGTGAAGACTTCTGCCAAGAAGGTATATCTAATATCCTATCCATTCTGCATGTTTTATGCCTATAGTTAGTATCATTAGAATCCATTGTTTTGAAATCTGTACTTGTCCAGTACCTAGATCTGTGGAGGTTAATGAAAACAGAAAAAAATCCTGGACAGAACATTTTAATTGCTGATAGACATGCCCATTGGATTAATTTTTTAAATTGGTTTGTTTTCCAGAGTCTTGACCACTTTTTGTCTGAGTCACAATCTTAGCAGCCTTGTGGTTATAACACTTGAGGCAGCAAAGGTTGTACACTAATGTTCCGTAGTGTTCCTAGAACATGTGAATAGAGGCAGAGTTTTAGAGACTTAGAAGTCTTTATATGTTCTAAGTAACATGCTTAGGGATTTTACCGTTGGGCAGTGTACACAGGGTATAAGGTAAACACAGAATGTTTCCCTCTGCAATTTGATTTTCTCACTTGAGGGGACTACTTGCCGTTCCTTGTATTTGTAGTTTTCAGGAATGCTGTCTATTATGTCTGTCTACATATCTGCATGCCTTTCATGGTTCTGCCTTTTTAAAATGCAGACTTAGCAACCTTCTCCTTGGTTTTAACTTGGGCGCCTTTCTATTTTGCCACATGCAGCACTATCCCGTTGTGTGAATGGCATCAGGATCCAGGAGTGGATGTCCTTTGTAGGAACATTTTTGTATGTATATGTATACACATATGCGCACATAATCATATGCATATGTATACACACATATATACATATATGTGTATGCTTATATGAAAATTCTTGATTTTTGCCTGATAGGGAACTTTCAGTAAAACAGATAATTCTATTTTGAGGCTCACCAGCTATTTATATATGGTATTTTATTTCCACCTAAAAAAAGGTCAGGTCTTTCAAATAATTGTAAAATGTCAGCATTTACATTAGATTGTGAGGGCATTGAGTGCACTCACTGAGAGACTATGGAATCTCATGTCTTATTTTATACCTTACTCCTTCTGTCACCCCTACCTGTGACCCCTCAAGTTTCTAGAAGAATGGCTTGAAGACTTTAACAGTTTGTCAGTATTATGCATTTCCTCATTCACATTAGCTTGGAATGAACCTTATATTTATGAAAGAAAGTGCAAGTCTATTTTTTCACAACTAGAGTCTTCAGAATTAGCTTTTGCTTTGGAAAATGTTTGGGAACAACTCGTAAAAGTTTTGACTTTGACTTAACAAAAATAATATGCATTTAGTACTAGTTATATACATAGAACTTGCTTCCTAGAAAAGTTTTTCATGAGGAACACTTACCTAATAATTGACTTGAAAGCACCTGCATGTGGAGGGTAGGAGTGAGGGAAGATGAGAGGGCTGTCGGCAGTTAGGCTGGCTCCGCAGGCTGTGTTCGGAAAATGTTAACATGCCAAGGTCTCTGAGGCTCAGGCTTGGTTCAGGAAGTAGTTTTAGGTGTAGATACTTACTGACTTTGAGAATTGTTTCCTTTCTCTTCTGGAGATGCTGAGGATTGAGCCCTCAGTGTTAACATTCTAGGCAATGCTCTACAACTAAGTCCAGCTGAATTCTTGTTCATTGTAAAATATTGTTGAAATAATTTTTTTAAAATAAAGACATGAATTTGTGTACCATTTGGGATGGCCTCTTCAATTGTGTCATAGTATAACAAGATAACTAGGAGATTGAAAGATGCTCCTCTTTCTGTATCTGCTTCCAACAGAAGTGTCTTTTTCTTTGCTTAGTTTAAGCAGATATGGAATGTTTGTTGATGGAATCTGGTATCTTCATTGAGTATTTCTCTTTTTAAAAAAAGGCAGAACAACCCCCTCCTCCAAAACCAAACAGTTGTTTTTATCCTGGTCAAGATACAGTGCAGTGAGGGATGCAGGTAAATCCTCAGGAGATAAACTGATGGAGTCAGAGGCGGGGCCTAAACCAAAGTAGAGCACCGGCAGACGGCGTCTGTAAAAAGAAATATCCAGCTGAGACCTGAAGTCAAGGAAGAACCATGTAGTTCAAAGTCAAGAGCAGCACAAGCATGGAGGTCAGGTTAGAGCAGAAACGTGGGGCTTGGAGGGACTCTGAGTTAATTATAAAGCACGGGGAAGTGACGGCTGCGGTACAGCTGTGAGGCCAGGCTGAACTGGTTGAAGACAGGCTTCGAGGCCATGTCAGTGAGAGCGAAGATAACCTGACCTACAATTTTGACATCTGACTGGCTGAAGGATAAGGGGGCTTTAAGAAGGAACTCAATGAGGCGAGAAGCCGGAAGGCCGTGTTGACTTTCTGAAACATTTCAGTATCTTGAGTCTATAATGTAGAGGCTCCCGGGCACCTCACAGTTTTGCTATAAACCAAGTGAATGAAAAAGAATCCCGAAAGGATCAGGAGAAAGTAAAGGCGCCAATGCAGCGCCTCAGCTCTGCCTCCAGAAGCACTGTCCTGCAGCAGCCTGGAGCCAGAGCTCGTAACGATGGAGGGGGAAAGCTGTCCAATAAGCAGCGTTCTGTCTCCTAGAAACCCCATCTAGGAGCACAAATGAGTGTTCAGATAAGTGAAGGCAAAGAATGTGTTGCCTCCAAACATTCACTGCTAGAAAGACTGAAGGCAAACGAGACATCTTTTGGGGCAGGAAATTTTGGAGCCCAGAAAGGTAAATGTGAGAAAGAATATTTTCTAGGCCTCAAAAGAGTAGGTGTATGAAAGTGACTAGGCCTGCAGTGGTACATTTGAGAACCACATTGAGTTACAAGTGACTGGAGGGCTGGCATGAAAATTATTAACTTGATTCAGAACTTGGAAGAAAACTTTTGAAGATGGAAGACGGTGCAGTCCACTGTATCACCCATACTGGGGTGTGGTGGTTTGAATGAACACCCTCCCCCCCCCATAGGTCCATAAGGAGTGACACATAGGAGGTGTGGCCTTGCTGGAGGAAGTATGTCACTGGGCGTGGCCCTTGATGTTGCAGATGCCTAAACTAGGTTCAGAGTCACTATACTGTCTCCCTGCTGCCCACAAATCTCAGCTGCTGTGCTTCCTACCACGATGAACCCAGGACAACCTCTGAACTGTAAGCCAGCTCCAATTAAATGCTTTCCTTTGTAAGAGCGGCTCTGGTCCTAGTGTCTCTTCATAGCAATGGAAACCATAAAAATTGAGATATATTTCATATACCACAACTAATTTTGATTATAATTGAAAGGAAAATTTTATAGTATGAAAAGTATATCTCATTACATTTATATATTATGTGTATGGGGTCGGTGAATGCACGTGCCAGGGTTCACTCATGGGAAAGTCAGAGAGCAGCCTGTGGGAGTGGGTTATTTCCTATGACCATATAGATCACGGCAAGCTTGGCAGCAAACACTGAGCCATCTCTCTGGCTCTGTATCTCGCTTTTAAATGCAAAGGTAAAATAACTAGAACACTGCAGAATTTACTCTCCCTTGCTGAAGCATGCAGGCTTCACTGAATCTCTGGCATAAGGTCAGTGTATACCAAGCTGTAGGCACTTTTCTTTTTTCCTTTCCTTTCCTTTCCTTTCCTTTCCTTTCCTTTCCTTTCCTTTCCTTTCCTTTCCTTTCCTTTCCTTTTCCTTTTCCTTTTCCTTTTCCTTTTCCTTTTCCTTTTCCTTTTCCCTTCCCTTCCCTTCCCTTCCCTTCCCTTCCCCTTTTCCCCCTTTTCCCCCTTTTCCCCCTTTTCCCCCTTTTCCCCCTTTTCCCCCTTTTCCCCCTTTTCCCCCTTTTCCCCCTTTTTTCCCCTTTTTCCCTTTTCCCCTTTTTTTCCCTTTTTCCCTCTTTCCCTCTTTCCCTTTTCCCTTTTTCCCTTTTTCCCTTTCCCTTCTCTTTTCCTTCCTTCCTTCCTTCCTTCCTTCCTTCCTTCCTTCCTTCCTTCCTTCTGTTTGTTTGTTTTTTTCAAGACAGGGTTTCTCTGTGTAGCCCTGGCTGTCCTGGAACTCCCTCTGTAGACCAGGCTGGCCTCGAACTCAGAAATCCGCCTGCCTCTGCCTCCCAAGTGCTGGGATTAAAGGCCTGTGCCACCACCGCCGCCCAGCTGTAGGCACTTTAATACATATTATTTTTAAGCAAGTGAGCAAGAGGATGGTTGAATTGCAAATAATTTAACATTTCTTTGACACATTTCCTGGGATAATGAGATTAGGGAAACTGGGTCACTGTGACTCAGTTCCCAGTTGTGGTGTGCCCCTGACTTTGGAAATGATCCTTGTTTCCCATCACAAGGGCTTTTTCGGCCAGCCATTTGCCCATCATAAGCCACGTCCATACGTAAGGAGATGGCAGCTCAGCCACTAATGATTGTCTTCCAGTACTTGGCCAGCGATCTGTGTGAGATTTCGTATAGGAAGTATCCTGTATGATAACGTAGATCAAATAAGCCACGTGGGACTTTGTGTTGTCATAATGATAGAGATTAACCACCTTTTCCATCTTGTGTATGAGCAGAAGGAGGAAACAATGATACAAATGGCAGTAACGATAAAGGGGCAGGAGACTCCAAAGTCCAACTTAGAAAGAACCCGGTGTCGAAACACCTTTGCTGCTCTTTTGATTGAGTGATCTGAACCTACCAAGGGTTTAGTTGTCTTCAGTGTGTTTCCTAAAGATGCTTTTCCTTCACCAGAAGGAATGAACAGGTTTGGTCGCCTCTGTTAAAATACATGATGATGTCTAGCCATCTCCCTCTGGTTATTCACCTTGGTTCATACAGGACCTACAGCTTTCATAGCTCTGCAGGTATGTGTGGTACAGTGACTGATGTTGACTGCTGAACCACTTAAATGTGGATTCAAATCCCAGCTGTGCACCTGGTGCCTTATGTAAGTTGCCAGTTAAGAAGTTTTCTATTTGTAAGATGTGGATCATGATACTAATCTTTTATTGCTATCAAAATTAATTTAGAAGGACGGATATCCTCCACTAAGGATCTGTACTACAATCTATAAACTTATGTAGCCACTTAACTAGTTTAAATGATTAACATAAATTTTATCTTCAGGTTTTCCTCAGGAAGAATAGGTTGGAACCCATTTCAAGAGTAAGGTTTGAGCCTATATGTTTTTATTAGTTCACGTTTAGAATTCTAGCATCCTCTGCTTGGCTCTTCATGAAGAAACTAGACTTCACTGAAATCACACATTAGTTCAAGTTAGTAACACAATCTTCAAATCAAGTGAAAACCCACTTCTGTTCTTAGGCAAACTCACTTAGGAATTTAAAGCTAAGTGGAACCCAATCTGACCTCTAGTGGCCAAGGGAAAGACTCAGGCTTATGGACCTCTAAGGACCATTGATGAGCAGATATCTGCCTACTGTAGTCACCACACTATGTGGAACTGTCCCCTGTCCTTATTGAAGATTCCCTCTAAGGCATGATGAATTCCAGTGTTGAAAAGATGAATAGTGAGCTGGGTCCTTTAGCCCAGGTTTTCTGTGTCATCCCTTCAGTGATCTGTTTACCTTTTCCAGTACACCACCCCTATAGCATAGTCTCCCTGCTCAGTCTGGACTGTTCGCCTGATAACACTTGGCCTGTTTAGTTACCTTGGGTTCAAAGGGCTTCCTAGAGCTTCCAGTGGTAATTAGAGTCTCCCACACAGTATTCCCACAGTATTATGAGCAATTGCCAACTGGTTATTTCTGGGTAAAAGTGATCATCCCCATGTCCTCTGACTCTTGTGGAGGATTGTTTGATGAAGATTTTGGTCCTACCTGCTGTGTTTGCAATGCTGCCAGACACCTGTTTTATGTTTCCTTCAGTGGCTTTGGGTTTTTAATTCTTTATTCTCTTCTCTGTTGGAATGACCCAAAGAGAAAAGAATATACCATTAGCATCTTGAAAAAAGAAATCATTTGAAAACCTTAGGTTTCAGGAAACTGCTGTGTCTCTTTGTTCTTGCTTTGGTCCCTCTGGTAAAACTTTCTACCCCAGCACCAAGAGTCTAGTGGTTCAGCTGAACAAAAATGGCCTTTGGAGCTGGTACAGCTGAATGGCCTGAGGGTGCTTTACCATCTACTGTCTGCACATGCTGCTGACCGAGAGCAAGTTTCTCTGGAGGCTGAGTGTGTGGCCTGCAGAAACTAGTTGAAATAGTTAGATGGGGAGTGACAAAGCGCCAGCATTGATTGGCATTTTAGACGTTCTCGCTGAAAGTCTTTCCTTTTCCCAATTCATTCATCTGGTTTTTGACATCGGAGGGACTGTGTGTGTGTGTGTGTGTGTGTGTGTGTGTGTGTGTGTCACTCAGTTTTCTTCATCTAATACACACATGTCTTTTATTGTACATATATATATGTATATATATACACGCACACACTTGTGTGTGTGTATGTGTGTGTGTGTGTGTGTGTGTCTATTTGTGTAGTGACAGAAGAAACTGATGAACTGGAGAGCCGGAGTTAGTGTTTGAGAACAGCAGGGTAGAGGCTGGAGAAGCAGCTCAGCTTTAAAAGTGCTTGGTGGTCTTTCAAAGATCCCATGTGGAATTACCAGCCCCACATTAAGTAACTCATAACCGCCTGGGTCTGCAGTTGCAGAGTTTCTGACATAATTTTCTGAAGTGCAGTCACCTGCACTCAATGGTACACATAAAAACATTCAGGTACACACATACACATAAGTGATTCTAACACAAAACCAAGCAAAGCCCACCCATGTGACATCACACTGTCAGGAAACAAGAAATTTATTTTCAAGAGGTCTTTGTCTGCTGACCTCTCAGAGACTTGGTGCCCCAGAGGACATGTGACTAAACATTCCTTCCTTTGGAAATAGTTTCATTCTAAATAAAATTTATTGCCTTATTTTGTGAGACCCTGTTTTCTCACAGTATGCCTTTTACAAATAGTTTGAATTATAAGTATTTGTAGAAGATACAATTGTGGTTTGATTTCTCATTTTGCTGCTTGTGGGAGTTTCTTATGTAGAATGTCTTCTAAGGCAGAGGGACACAACTGAGCCACATACTTAATGAGGTCTTCTGTGTCTGACCCATATGCATCACATAAGACACTCAGTACCCATCATCACTGACATTGTAAATGGCTTTAAGTGCATTCTCGGTGACAGCAACCATTGCATAGAAAGTGGATGAAGTCATTTGTTCATTAAATCTTAACGGATGCCATTTACTGTGAAAGCGGCTGGAAATTTGAGATTGCCCGTGGTGGGTCCTTGATTGAGCTCTTCAAGGTCTTGGAATCCAGAGTTCCACTGGGAATGTTTAAGAAAAGATGCCAACCCTCGGGGAGGGACAGCTGGCTGTGAAGCTTGAAGAGGAGAGCTGGTGAAAAGACTCTCAGACTTGCTTGCCCTGTGTCCGCACAACATTCAGAGCTGTTGAGGCACCACGAAGACAGAGGCAATAAACAAAGGAAGAGCAGCACGTTAGAATGAGTCAAATAGAGTATGCGGGTTATGCATCTTATGGTCAATTTCAGGTGAGATGGACAGGAAAGCCCACTGAGACAATGATGGGTCATTTTATATCATCAAGTGAAGCAGGAGCCAGTTGTACAAAGGGGTGAGAAAAATCATAGAGGAAGTAGCTTAGCCAACAAGGCTAAAAAAAAAAAAAAAAAAAAAAAAAAAAAAGGCCCAAGATTTATGCATTTGAAGAGGGCAAAGAAGGCTAGAGTGGGGTGGCAGGGCACTCTGTTCCAGGCAGGTGGGGCTGGGAGCTTGCGGATGAAATGACTTACAGTAAATGCAAAAATGTAAAGGGAGGTCATTGTGGGTGCGATGAGGCCCAGACCCCAGCTGTGGAATGAGAATGAGCGAGGGCAGTGGAGGTGGCACCACTAAAAGCTTAGCAGGCAGGGTGGGGTCAGAACTGATGGTAGCAGGGGGAAAGGATACACTTGTGAATGAGGAATTCAGAAGTACACATGCAAACGTCAGCACTCAGTCTAGGAGCATCATAATCTGAGCCAACGGTGAGCCAGTGGGGCGGGCAGGGAGACGAACTGGGGGTCTGCCCTCTGCATGCTGTAGCATGGACACTTCTTTACACTTCCCCAAGTTTATTTCTTTTAAACTTAATTTTGATACATTATAGGTTTATGTATAGTTTAAAAACTATTTAAATTGGATTTTTTTTTTTTTACTTTTGTGTATTTATATGTATGGTGTGGGAGGGTGGCTGGGGGATGGTATACACATTCTTGTGCACATTTGAGGCCAGAGCCCAGAGGTCGGTGTCTTCCCACTGCCTGATTCCCTTGAGGCAAAGTCTTTTTTCTATGACTGAGAAATTCCATTTTTTTTCCCCAGACTGCCAGCTAGTGAGCCCCAGAGATCCTCTGTGTTCCTCTCAGAGCTGGGGTTACAGGCTTGCGCAGTCAAGCCTGGCTTGTTGCATAGTTGCTAGGATTCGAACTCAGGTCCTCAGAGTTGCACAGTGAACATTCTCAACCACTGAGCCCTTTCTCTAGCCCTTTTTGTACAGTGTTAAGGAACACCCTTCACTCAGTTTCCTCCCACTGGCAGCCCATTGCATACCTACAGTAAAATACCTCAAGTGAGAAACTGAAAGAGATTTCATTACTGCACAGTGTGTGTGGTGTGTGCATGCGGGAAAAGTGCTAATTAAGGTGGAAGGCGCCACGGCCAGACAGTCTCTGGGCTCTGGGCAGTGTGGGAGACTCTCTTCACTTACAGAGCCTCTCCTTCTCTGATCTAGTCTGGGGAATTCTTTTTTCTTTTTCTTTTTCTTTTTTCTTTTCTTTTTCAAAACTTGGAATAACTTTACCATTAAGTTTTACTTTTAAAGATAAGTTCAGTGACATTCAGCTGGATGTTAGCAAGCATCTAGATTCTAAAACCACGTGATTTTGACATCCTATGTGCAACTACAAGCGATTCAACTCAGTACATTTAGCAACTGAAAAGGATGTCAGAATCTCTTAGCCCACATCACGTCCTCAAGAGCAGTCTGGGGAATTCTAAGCCCCCACATACACCTCTGCCATAGGAATGTCACTTAGCCTCAATTAGATTATAGGATCAATCTCCTTTCCTCCTGATACAATCTCTTCAGCTAGCACCTGAGATTGCCGAAATGCTTCCCCATGCTAATGAGGCATTTTGGTGCCCTAAGCCCTCACCCAATGACCTTCACCCATCTTGAATGTTCCTACCCTCACCCTCCCCCCCCCAAACATTATAAGCCTTGAATCGCTGGTCCTGGTGTGGCCATTCACCATAAGTACTCACAGGGCTTCTGAATCACCACCATCCCACTCACTGCTGTCTCTCTTCCTACTGCCTTCATGAACCTTTAGGTGGACAGTCCATTCGAGCGTGGGGACACACGTGTACATAGGTGTACATACCCACGTGCCCATGAATGCATGCATGGAGACCAGAAGAGGATGTTGAGTGTCCTGCTCTACCTCATTCCTTTGAGACAAGGTCTCCCACTGAAATCTGGAGTTTGCTTTTATTTATTTATTGTTTCCACTAGACTGGCTGCCCTGTGATTCTTTGGTCCTCAAGCCCACTCTCCTATGCTGGGGTTGTAGGTGCACATGGGCATGCTCAGCTTGTTGTGGGTGCAGGAGATAGGAATTCAGCCCTCATTCCTACACGTGCTGTCGTTTTGAGCAGTAGCTACCCAAACTGAGTTCGTGTTCCTTCGGCGCTGCACAAAGGCAGATGTGAGGCGTAGACATTTTGGGATGAGTAATGACATTTTTGTAGTTACAGAAATGAGTGTCACAAACTATGAGGCCAGGGGCGTTGGACTTGGATGAGCAAGGCTGCCTTCAGACACGTCCCTCCACGTGAGCAGTGCTTCCGCCCCGAGTATTAAACCCATAGTGTGTCTCAGTGGGCCCTAGATCACAAAGAAGCAAATCTGACCACAAAGGAATTCCAACCAGGGCTCTGTATTTACTCTGGATGAATATATAGAATACAAAGAGTTGTTTCAGCAAGATAGTAGACAAAGTACAAAAGAGATCCTAGGAAATGTGTGTGTGTGTGTGTGTGTGTGTGTGTGTGTGTGTACTTATGCATTTAAATTTCGGAATTACAGGAGCTGTGGCCGTAAGACTATAGTGGAAATGGTGCGAAGTGTATGACCAAAGGTACAGGCATGGTTACCAGAAAGGGCTCTTGAGACACTTAGCAAGGACCCTGATTCTGTTCTTTTCTGTCCCATTGGTCAGAGAGACCTCCATTAATACTATTAAATTATTAATCTGTGATATGGCAGGAGAGTAATATCCATAGCAGTTGAATGCATGGGAATGACCTCTGGGTCATGGGAAGAACGTAGGAAAAGAGAGAAAGGCTGACCAACCAACAAACCAGGACATCTCAGCAAAGACGCCAGAGGCCAGCAGCTATGCCAGCAGCAGCACTGCTTCTTGCAGCCACATTTCTGCTGGCAGCAGCTCTTCACAGCCACAGCCACAGCCACAGGAGCGGCAGCAGATGCTGAAGCAGCAGACTACCACAGGCTTGCAGCAGCCACAGCTTCCACAACTCTGGCAGCTGCCACAGCCACCTCCACAACCACCCATGTTAGTAGAGTGGACTCAGGTGAAGAGAGGAGAGACCTGAAGAGAGGAAGTCTGAATGCCTGGCTTGGCATGAGGCTTATGCTCACTTCCTTGTTGATGCTTTGGTTTCTGTGGCGAACACTGATTTCCTCCTGGCTACTTCCTCACCTTAAAGGGCACACAGCTTTATTTAAACTGCAGTTGTAGGTGGATTCACTTCCTTTTCAACAATGGAATGTGAGCTGTCTGAAGTATTGAATGAACACGTTGTTCTGTCTGCTTGAGAATGAGATTCCTTTGACCTCAGCTGGAGATGAGCATCTTCCTCATCCTTGCCAGTCAGGGCTGGTTCCCCAGATGGAACGTGTCATCATGCCTTAGTTTTATTTTTCACATAATGGTAAGAAGGTTTGGAGAAGAAAGAGCCGTAGAGTCAATATTCATCAGTAAAGATGGTCTATGTATTAAGTAGAAAACCTTATTTTAAAAAGAAGCCATTCAAGGATAGAAAGATGGATCAATGTTTACATCCCCCTCTCCCACATAAAAGCGGTGGGTGGGTGGTGCACCTAAAATCCTAGCACATGAGAGCATGGAGAGGACCCCCTAAGCACGCTGTCTATCTAGACTAGCTGAATGGGCGAGGTCTGGGCTCAAATGAGAGACTCTGCGTTGATGGAGAAGGAGGAGAGCATTGAAGATGCCAGAGGGAATGCCTAGTGCTTACGTAAACCTGACACGAGCTGGCGTCATCTGAGAGGGAGAAACAGCTGAGAAAATGCTCCTACCGAGCTGGCTCGTGGGTGGGGGCGTGGTTCATTTTCTTGATTGATGATTGATATGGGAGGGCCCAGCTCCCTGTGGGCAGTGCCATCTCTGTACTGGTGGTCCTGGATACTCTAAGAAAGCAGAGTAGACAAACCATTGAGGAACATGTCAAAAAGTAATGTTCCTCCATGGCCTTTGCATCAGCTCCTGCCTTGAATTCTTGCCTTTATTTCAATGACTGATGGGTCACAAGTTGAAAGATGAAATAAACTCTTTCCTCTCCGAGCTGCTTTTGGTCCCAGTGTCTCATCACAGCAGTAGAAACCATAAGAAAACATGCCTACCTCTGGTCTCCACAAGGGCCTACACACTCATGAGCACACATATATAGATACACATATAACCCTTACCCGTAAACATGCAAAAGAAAAGTTATTCAAAACAGGAAAAAATAATAGCATAAAAATCAATATACTTGCTAGATATATATGAAGAAGACTATTATATTGCATTGAAAGGCATGTAAGAAGTCGTGAAATGCACTAGTTCCATGGAGTTCTATTGAGAATACTGAGGGATTTATCTTCCTTTCTTCCTTTCCTTTGTTCCTTCCCTCTGTTCTTTCTTTTTATTTATTTATTTATTTTCCCCCGAGACAGGGTTTCTCTGTGTAGTCCTGGCTGTCCTGGAACTCACTCCATAGACCAGGCTGGCCTCAAACTCAGAAATTCGCCTGCCTCTGCCTCCCAAGTGCTGGGATTACAGGCGTGCGCCACCACGCCCGGCCCTCTGTTTTTTCTTGTTTTCATTTTTCATGGCAAGGTTCCTCTGTGTAGCCATGGCTGTCCTGGAACTCTCTCTGTAGACCAGGCTGTTGGAACTGAGATCTGCCTGCCTCAGGCACTGAACCATTTTCTTTCTAAAATGCTAAGGTCTGTAAACATCCTCTTTCTTCCAGTGGATTCAGTTTCAAGTCTTAGCTTTGAGACTTTAGTAAATTCCCATACGGTTTTGTAACTGGTGAGAAGATGGCTTCCTTCCTTCCTTCCTTTTTTTCTTTTTTTCTTTGACAATAATACCTGCTGCAGTGTGGCTGATAAAAAGACAGGCAAAAGCCAATTGCTGGCGGGCTCGTCTTAATAGGAGAAATGGTATTTAAACAGGCTTTGTTGCTGGTGAAAATTAGAAAGATAAAGGAATTTGTAGGCCCGTTTATAGCATCTAGAGTGGGCAGGGCCTGGGGAATGGGAAAGAGAGGAAGACTTAAAAGGCCTTGAAAGGTAGCTTTGAGAACAGGTAGAGAGGGGCCAGCCTTCCACGGCAGGAGCAGGGAGACTCCGCTGGCCAATGGCGAGGAGGAGGAAAGGCTGACTGCTTTACAGATGTCATGGTAATAAGTCAGAGGATGTCAGAGTTTACAGGTAGCAAAGACGTTGATTGTAATCTTCCCGGGACTGGGAATTCAGTGAAAGAGAAAGGGGGTTATGACATGGGAAGGGCAGGACAGAGGGCACAAAGGTTCGTGGGCGTTGGGAACTTGGGTCTTCAGCTAAATCCATATGTGTTCTTAACTGGGAAAGCATCACTCCGGCACCTTTAATTTTACCCTCGGCTGCAGTAAACAACTATAGATGTAAGCTATAAGGCGAATACTGTTTGGGGTCTCCGATGCTCCTCAAGGTCACAGACCCTGAAGCTTGGATGGTCTGAGGATAGATGGCCTTTCTGTAGCTCCTCTGTTCTGTGGTCACCATGCAAAATGCTTTTCTAAAACTACTTTCAAAATCTGATTGTGGGACCACCCTTAGAGAAAAACGATGATCTAGACTGAAGGCAGGTCCAGAAGTCGCACAGTCTGGGCACAGAGTACCCCCTACCCTTTCTCCTTAGAGTCAATGAACACATGACAAATGAAAATTAGGGTCAGAAAGCCTGGGAGGCTTTATTGACATGAGGTATTTCTTAAGCATATGGACACTTTCTGTATAATATGTTCAACATCCTGTGGGGCTAGTATTCTGTCATCCACAGTTTGGGAGGCCTGAGAGTGATTTCCCCATTTCTTCGGGCAGAGGGGTTTTTTGGTTGATTGGTTGTTTTATGTTTTTTTTTTTTTAAACAGGACTTTCTGAGACCACCCCTGACCCCTGTGGGACCTGATAATCTTAAGACAGGACCTAGAAGCATCAGCCCTGTGAGGAGAATGAGTTGTGAGCAAGAAAATAGGCTTTAAAGATGGTGGACCTCTCCACAGAGGGTGGCTTGACAATTCCCCTGAGGAGTTCATTGGCTTCAGAGCATCCTCTTAGGTAGAAGACATACCCACTAACCTAAAAACCTAGGGTCCTTTCAACTGAGATTCAAACCAGTGCTGGACACAGCAGATGGTGGAGGCTGCCTCCTTAGGACAGGTTCTGTCTTTTCTATTGACTTACAGGTGTCAAGGGAAATGCCTCAGGGAAAATGGTAGTAAGGGAGGAAAATGCCTATGGGTAGATAGACCTCCCTGGTGTGGCTATTCCAAGAACGCGGCTATACTTAGAAACAGGTATTGGTTCCTCCATATGTCCTCAGTGAGAGGGACAGGCAAACTGGAAACAACTGACTTAATGACTAGGGACTTAATGACAGGGAAATAAACAGGAGGAATTCAAGATTTTCCTGTAGAAACTTATAAACAGCAACAAGGAAGGAGTCACATGCTCCACCTGGCTCTCCTCAGCATTGGTACTTAAGGGGCTCCCCCTGCAGGAGGAGCATCACATCTCCCTCTCCTCTCCTGAGTCTCTCTCCTCACTGTACCTGAGTCCTCTCTACTGACACCATGGGTTGCTGTGGCTGTGGAGGTTGTGGTGGCTGCAGCTGCGGAGGCTGCGGCTGTGGTGGCTGTGGTGGCTGCGGCTGTGGTGGCTGTGGCTGTGGTGGCTGCGGCTGTGGTGGCTGTGGCTGTGGTGGCTGTGGCTGTGGCGGCTGTGGCTGTGGTGGCTGTGGCTGCTGTGGTGGCTGCTGTGGCTGTTGTGGCTGCTGCAAGCCTGTGGTAGTCTGCTGCTGCCGCCGCTGCTGCTGCAGTTCCTGCGGCTGTGGCGGCTGTGGCTCCTGTGGCTGTGGCTGCGGCTGCGGGAAGGGCTGTTGCCAGCAGAAGTGCTGCTGCCAGCAGAAGTGTGGCTGCAAGAAGTGCTGCTGCTAGCATGGAGCGCCAGGGGCTCTGCTCCATCCTAGGAGATATGGGAGGCCACACTGTGCCCTGCCGGTAAGCATTCACCCCATTTCCCCCTCTTCCTTTCCTCCATCTATCACCAGCTTATCCCCAGCGTTGTGTCGGCTCTGCACGCATCCACCCAGACCACAGGAAACAGGTCCACCAACCAAAGACCTGATGGGAAGCTGTCTGGATACAGCCAGAGCCAGCGAGGCACCCCGTTCCTCTGCACTGCAGTTTCCTTAAGTGTTCAATCTTTTATAGATATTCAGACTTACGTTTAATCATTTTGATGTTTTCTGACTCCTTGATGGTTTCTAGATTCACTCCTTAAATTTCCTAATAAAATAACGTGATATGCCTTAAGCCCTCTTCATGTGTCATGTTTTCACCCGCTGCCTTGCCAGCTCTCTGTTCCCTGCAGTGTCACTAAGACCCCCTCATTCCTGCATCCGCTTCACACAGCCCCCAGGCCCTGACACGCATCACTGTCAGAGAAGAGCAACCCGGGTGCTGCTGCCGGGATGACATTTCCCCAGCAGTGTCGTGTCTGGGTCCTTGGGTCTCCCCTACATCTTGCTAGGAGAAGGAGGTGGGGATTGGTGGCATTGGTGGGGCTTTATTTCTTAATTTGCCTAAATAAACAAGAGTGGGGTTGAAAGGAAGGGGGATGGGCGTGGCTTCGATCCCTGTAACGTTTGGCAGTTTCTGAAGAGACTGGAAACTTTGGCTCGTCGTGGAGCACAGGTGCTATGGCAGGGAGGGAGGAGGGGGCGGGGCTTGGGAGTCAGGTGGGAGGAGGGGGTGGGGCTTGGGGAGGTCTTGAGGCTCTGGCCCTAACTGGTGCCTGTGGATCACCTCTCTCACCTGCTGACTTCACAGGTAAACCTCATAGGCTAGTCTCAAGGGATGAAAGGAGAGACCTGCATCACTGCTCAACCCACCAACTCTGAGGTCATCAGAAGGTGGAGACTCACTTTGACGCCATTCTAAACCCCATTTAGCGCCCACCTCACCAACCATGCGTTAGACGGGCCCCTTTTTTCACCCTGACTCTGGACAGTTCAGAAAGGAGGAGAAAGAGTGGGGTTTCCTTAGACCCTTCTTTCTGGGTATGAATGCTTCCGTTCTTCCAACAAGCCTAAAGAGGCTGGCTCTGGCCAGGCAGTGGGGGCGCATGCCTTTAGTCCCAGCGCTCGGATGGCTCAGTCAGGCAGGTCTCTGAGTTTGAGGCCATCCTGATCTACAGAGCAAATTCCAGGACAGCCAGGGCTATATAGCTAGACCTTGTCTTGGAAAAACAAAGAACAAAACAGCAACAACAATGTTTACAAAAAGAGGTTGAGGCTGGGGCAATAAAGAAACAGAAAGGGTTAGTGAAGTCAGCCTGATGGAAGGCCATGTTTCTCTTACTCCATGCTCCGCCCACGCTGCTTCCTACACCATAAAGGGTTTGAGTTCAGAAGTGTCCCTGCTTTCCCCGTCCCCCTCCCCATTTCCTGCCCTCCCAAGTTTCACGTCTGCATATACTGTCACGTTGTCCTTCTCTACCATGTGGCCTTTGGGTGTCTCCCTGCAGTAGAAGCCGCCCTGGAACTACTTCCTTCTCCTCCTCGTATCAGAGCTAGTTCTGGGCACACATGAGCATGCTACATACAGCTTTTGACTTAGCAGGTGACAGCTGTTATCAACACCTCACAGATGTAATGCTTAAGCTTGAGGAAGAGATTCTTTTGTTTTCTTTTTCTTTTCTTTTCTTTTCTTTTCTTTTCTTTTCTTTTCTTTTCCTTTCTTTCTTTCTTTCTTTCTTTCTTTCTTTCTTTCTTTCGGTTTTTCGAGACAGGGTTTCTCTGTGTAGCCCTGGCTGTCCTGGTAGCCCAGGCTGGCCCCTAACTCCCTATATGGATGATGCTGGCCTCAAACTCCTGATCCTCCTGTACTAATCCTAGTACCAAGTACTAGGATTACAGAGATGCACCATTATGCCTAGTGATACTCTTAGCAGATCTTATCCCTTAAAAATAAGGATCTAGGACCTTGCATGTGCTGGGCACATGCTCTTCTACTGAGCTACATCCATTGCCAAAAGAGTTTTCTCCAAGTTGCTCTTCTAGATTCCAAGGTAGATGTTTAGGAGACATTCTTGACGTGCGGGACTACAGCTGCTTTTCAAGTCATACCCCTTATGTCTCCCATGTCAAAGGCCGTTTAGAGGTGGCATGATTTTCTCTGGTATCTCATCTTCCTCTTAAAATGTCCTCTTCTTTGGTGTGCCCCAGAGAAGTGATCTCTCTGTTGGTTTCCCTAGTAACAAGATGTCCCAGTTTCATTCTTGTTACTGTGATAAAATATAACATAAAGCAACTTAAGGGAGAGAAGGTTATTTTGGCTCACAATTCTAGGTGACAACCTATCTTAGGGTTTCTCTTGCTGTGAAGAGACACCATGACCCCAGCGACTCTTAGAAGGAAAATAGTTCATTGGGGCTGGCTCACATTCGGAGGTCATTACATCACCGTCATGGTGGGAAGCATGGCAGCACACAGGCAGACAGAGGGGTGGAGGGGTAGCCGAGAGTTCGACATCTGGATTGGCAAGCTGCAGGAAGTTCGAGTGAGCCACTAGGCCTGGCTTAAGTTTCTGAAACCTCAAAGGCGACCCTCAGTGGCACACTTCTTCCAACAAGGCCACATCTCTTAATAGTGTCACTTCTTATGAGCCAGTGGGTACCATTTTTATTCAAACCACCACACAACCTTTCATTGCAGAGGAGTCCAAGTGAAAGGAGCTTTACAATAGTCACATCCCATCTGCAGTCAAGAGTGAGAGAAATGAACGCATGAGTACCTACTACTCGGTTCATCCTCTCCAGGACAATCAGAACAGTCCTTTACAGACATGTCCACTGGCCAGCCTGATCTTGATGATTGTTTACTAATATTATTTCCAGGTAATGATTCTAGACAAAACTAAATACCACCACCACATGAGGTAATATATCCACTTTTTTTTAAATAAAAAATTGTTTTGTTATTTTTCTTTTAGATTTATTTATTATATGTAAGTACACTATAGCTGTCTTCAGACACTCCAAAAGAGGGCATCAGATCTCATTATGGATGGTTGTGAGCCACCATGTGGTTGCTGGGATTTGAACTCAGGACCTTTGGAAGAGCAGCCAATGCTCTTAACCACTGAGCCATCTCTCCAGCCCCATATCCACTTTTATTATGGTTTCTTATGAACATGAAATGAAAGATGACTTATAGATGCTCTGCACACATACATATAAGTATATACATATATATATATATGAACATACACATATACATATCTATATATATATCTATATCTATCTATCTATCTATATATCTATATATATATATATATATATATTGTCTTAGGGTTTTACTTCTATGAAGAGACTCCATGACCAAGACAACTCTTATAAGGACAACATTTAATTGGGGCTGGTTTACAAGTTCAGAGGTTCAGTCTATTATCATCAAGGTGGGAGCATGGCAGCATCCAGGCAGGCATGGTGCAGGAGGAGCTGAGAGTTCTACATCTTCATCTGAAGACTTCTAGCAGAATACTCACTTCCAGGCAGTTAAGACTTTCAGGCAGCTTCCACACCCACAGTGACGCACCTACTTCAACAAGGCCATACCTCCTAATACTGCTTCTCCCTGGGCCGAACATGTAGAAACCATCACACATATCTATGTTTCTGTGTGTGTGTATAATATTTTCCCCTGTTCTCTCCCACTGATGTGTTTATCCGTTCAGGGTCTAGCATGAGTCTCAAGCCCTTGTGTTCTCTCTGGGCTGAGCGCTGCAGGCAGAAGATGACAGGTGTTGGCTCCTGGCTCCTTGCCAGGTTCACAACTTGCTGGGCAGACAAGCAAGTATAAAGTATTATGAACAAATATTTCAGTAAGACTTACTGTGTTTGACAGTTGTGGATGGGTATGAAATTCCGAAGAAGAAGAAGAAGAAGAAGAAGAAGAAGAAGAAGAAGAAGAAGAAGAAGAAGAAGTGTTATTTCCTGTGCATTTTACTCTTTGAATCAGTTATTATTATTTCTGTCAGAGAATTAAGGTCTAGGAATATTGAGGCACAGTTGTCTGGAGCCGGGAGGCCAATTCATGCAGGACAATCTCAGACTTTCTCAAAGACCCTTGGCCCCTAATTCCTTTCCACTTCCTCCTGTCCTGTTTTCCTTTTAAGACGCTGCCAAAGCTCTTCTTCAAAAAACCTCACAGGGCCAGGTGCAGTGGGCACACCTTTTTTTGTTTGTTTGTTTTTTGTTTTGTCGAGACAGGGTTTCTCTGTGTAGCCCTGCCTGACCTGGAACTCACTCTGTAGACCAGGCTGGCCTCGAACTCAGAAATCCGCCTGCCTTTGCCTCCCAAGTGCTGGGGTTAAAGGCGTGCGCCACCACTGCCCTGCTGGGCACACCTTTTTAAATACCAGCATTTGAAAGACAGACAAGCAGAGCTCTGAGAGCTCTAGGCCAGGACTGCACAGTGAGTCTCTGCTCCCTGGAAACACTCTCCCCTCTTATTACATAATTGGAGGGAATTTGTCACCTTTAAGTCTTAATATTCATCAATAACTTCACCAGCCATTACCTTGAGGCATCTGCTACCTTACTAGCCTTCACGCCTTTCCTTCCTTCTTTTTCTCTGTTTATATTTTTTCTTATCAGTTTAGAGTACTTGAATGCACATTTCTTGCACTATCCATACTATCTTGCACAGAATGAGGTTTGGCAAATCTTTTTGATTGGTTTTGGTGCTTCCCAAGTGTCTTATTTTTCAAAATAGAACTGTAAGCATGGAAGTCAATTGGTAGGTGCCCCAGATAGCATCCCTTACGTATTCTGAGTAGCTGACACCTGACTACCTTTAGTTGGCATGTTGATGCATTTGAGCCATGACTTATATAGATATTTGTATTTCTGACAAATAGGTTGCGTGTTTAGATAACCAATCCAGTGACCTTGGTTTTATGGGTTGTCTGATTAGAGGTTGAGATTTTGGTCTATGGCCATACTGAGATGAGGGACTGCTCACAGGCAGATAAATCTGAGTGCAGACACATTTGAATAAGCTCCGATCATAGTCTAATGTTATTTTTAATATAATTTGGGGTAAAGACTGAGAGCTGGGAACATACTTGCTTAGCATTCACGAAGCCTTGGGTTTGACCCTCAGAGATGCATTAAAACACAGGCATGGTGGTTCACACTTGTATCACAATACTCAGGAGACAGGGGGAACAAGTTCAACCTCATTCTCAGCTGTGAAGTGAGTCTGAGGCCAGTCTTGACTGGACTACATGAGACCCTGTCTAAAAAAAAAAATTAATAGAATCAAAGTTCTTTTTAAGTGTGATTTATGTGGTCGTCTGGTTTCATACTCTGAATAATTATAGGGACACCCACACCATGCTACAAGGGAAGGCATTATTATTACGATTAAGCATCAAAGTTTCAGATGTCTGGGTAGCCTTCGAGTGTACTGTATCTTGATTTCTGTAGTTTCTGTCTGTCTTTTATTAGCTTTCTGTCACCTGTCAGCTCTGTGAAATGACTCTAACACACACCCTCATGTCACATTCATTGAAACCTGTCCTTTGCTGCTCTTTTTCCCCTCTGGTATATATTAGTATACAGGACCCTCTGTTCTTTCCCATTGGAGACGCAGCAGCAGAATACTTTTTTTTTTTTCAAATGAAAGAGCTCTTTCAAACATTCACTTCTAAAACACAGAAAAAACACAGTTACTGATTGAGGATTTAAAAAAAAATGTAATCCCATTTCCTTGTGAGTCTAATCAAAAGCAGAGCTTCTGAAAGGCAGCGTCGCCCTATCCAGATACTTGCAACTAACAAAGAGGAAGGAGAGGAAGCAGTTAATAAAATACTCTATATTTTTTTTCAACTTGACTTTTTACAAATATATTTGGAACATGTATATGACCCACAGAAACGCACATTTCCAACGAATTGCATGGGAGATTGGTACAAAAAGAGAGGCAGTAGCAGCTGTACAGGGAGGAAGTGTAAAGTTGACCCGCTTATTCAAATTCGAAGAGATCAGCGAGCCACAAATGTTACCCCTCCTTCCGTGACCATGGGGGGGGGTGGTGGCTGGCCCACATCAAGAGTAAACTCTGCTAGTCTAGGGATTCTCCAGTGTCTGACTCGATTTAGAGGCATAGCAAAGTGGGTGTGTTGGGATTTCTTGGGATCAAGACTAGGGGACCCTGGCAAAGTAGATGCTTCAGTGGGTAAAAAAGCTAACTGCACCAGCATAAAGACCCAGGTTGGAAGCCTGTGGACGTGAGTTTGATTCCTGGAACCCACATAAAACCCCAAATGCTTTAGCATACATCTGTAACCCCAGTACTCCTACACTGAGATGGGAAGCAGAGATAGGAGAACTTTCAGGAAGCTTGTGAGCCAGCTAGCCTGTGTTATATACTCCACAGCAGCAGAGACAAGAGAGACTGTTTCAGCAGGATGGAAGGTGAGAACCAACTCTTAGAAGCTGTCCTCTGACCTCTCGCAGTGCTTTGAATAGGAGTGCCCCCCCCCATGGACTCATGTGATTGACTGCTTGACCCATAGGGAGTGACACTATTAGGAAATCTGGCCTTGTGTAGGTGTGGCCTTGATGGAGAAAGTGTGTCCCTGTGGAGGTGGACTTTGAGGTTATATATGCTCAAGCTATGCCCAGTGTGGTACACAGTCTTCTGCTGCCTGTAGACCTCTCAGTTCCATGTCTGCCTACACAGCACTGTTTCCCACCGTGACTATGATGGACTAAACCTCTGAACTGTAAGCCATTCCCAGTTGAATGTTTTCCTTCATAAGAGTAGCCATGGTCTTTGTGTCTCTTCACAGCAATAGAACACTGACTGAAACACCTCGGCATATGTACTATGGCACAAGCATGCTAGCACTCATCACAACATCACAACATCACAGCATACAACCCAGACCCACACACATACTTTAAAAAAAGTAGAGATCGCCGGGCAGTGGTGGCGCACGCCTGTAATCCCAGCACTTGGGAGGCAGAGGCAGGCGGATTTCTGAGTTCGAGGCCAGCCTGGTCTACAGAGTGAGTTCCAGGACAGCCAGGACTACACAGAGAAACCCTGTCTCGAAAAACCAAAAAAAAAAAACCCAAAAAAAAAAAAAAAAAAGTAGAGATCTCCTTATACGAATGAAACAAAAATTAATGAAGTCACTTTCAGGGAAAGGAGCCAAGCACTGATGTTTATGAGAATGTCCCATTTCTTAGAGATATTTTGAGTGATGTACATGCTCTTATGAATACATATTATAAATAGTGTAAGCTATACTATCAGATTGGAACCTACAATTGTATCCTATTGTAGACTTGTATCTAACGCATGTAAGAAGCAAATAAAAGAAAATAAATTCCAAGGTAGTATTTTGGGACCGAGACAACAATTTTGGGACAGTGACATATTTCCAGGGAGAGGACAGATAGTGTTTCCATGTCAGGAGAATGATGTTGGGGTAGTGTGACATTGACACAGACGTGGCCAGGAATGTTACCAGTGCCAGCAGACACAACGCAGTGTGGTGACTGGTGACCGAGGTGGGCTCTGGGACTACAGATATTTGGCATGGGACCTCCAGGCAGGACCTGCAGGAGCTGTCCTCTGTCTGGTGCCTCTGCCCCCTCCCCTACTTAAGAAGGGTCAAGAGCAGCCAGTGTAGAGACATAAACAGAGAGGTAAAGCACAGAGCAGTGGAGAGTGCTGTGTGTACAGACATTCAGAGCCCTCTGTGCACCCCCAGAATGATGACTCACAGTGCAGGAAGGCTTCGAGGAAGGTGAGAGGAGGCACATAGCCCATAGCCAGCCTAATCCATCAATGAGTGAGGAACACATTGGTCTACTGAGGCCTGTGTTCCACCAGACCAAAACGTGACCCCTTCCCTCAAACAAACAAACAAACCCGGGTACACTAAACACTCCCCCCAAGTAGTTTGCTTTCTTCTTTTCATTTCTTTTTGTTGTTGTTGTTGTTTTTTGTTTTGTTTTGTTTTTTGTTTTTTGTTTTTTCGAGACAAGGTTTCTCTGTATAGTCCTGGGTGTCCTGGAACTCACTCTGTAGACCAGGCTGGCCTTGAACTCAGAAATCCGCCTGCCTTTGCCTCCCAAGTGCTGGGATTAAAAGCGTGCGCCACCACCGCCCGGGCACTTCTTTTCATTTCTTATTCTTTTGCCCCTGTGCCTTCCCTGGTGCCTGCTGCTCCTCTTTCCCTGAACTGTGCTCCCCTCGCTGTATGGTGCCTATCTGCCAAGTGCTGCTTGCTGATCTCCAAACCTAACTCAAAAAACGAAGCTTTCTCTCCGGCTCCAGCTCCTTCCTCCTCACAGCTGCAGAGATTCACAGCTTACCTGTCTTATTTTTCTTGGAAATGCTAATAAAATTTCCTCGAGCTAAGAAAAGAAAAGAAAAGAAAAGAAAAGAAAAGAAAAGAAAAGAAAAGAAAAGAAAAGAAAAAAACAGAGGAGGAGGAAGAAGAGAAGAGGAGGAAGAGGAGGTGGAGGAGGGAAGAGGTGGCAAAGACATCTGTGAGAAGTGACTATAAAAAACTACCTTCCAAATCACAAAGATAACAAGGTGGGTTAATCCCCCTACCATGGTAGAGGCCACCCACATTGGTCTGGTTTTAGTCACTATGCGTTGTAGATGGGCCCCTGCGTATAACAACCAGATCACTTCCGGGTGGTGCTCTTTCACGTGTATTTGGGGATATAATAAATTCCTTTGACTCTTTGATAGAATTTTATCCTTATTTCAGGGTAAATATCTGGGAGAAGCCTGTCTGTTACAATAAGGGTTACCTGGGTTGGAGGGAGATGGCAGGAGAGAGAAGATAATCAAGGGCTATTTACTGGCTTATAGTAATGATGGCTCTAAAAAGAAAACAAAAGCTAAACATAGCAAATTCTTTCAAGCCAGAAGGATCCTTGAAGGAAGTACATAGGGGTCCACGTGAGGTTCCTGCTGAGGAAGTGGGACCCATGCCAGGTTTACTTCCTCTCCAGAGTGGGTACATAAGGGGCTCCCCTCAGCAGAAGGAGGCATCACCTCTCCCTCTCCTCTCCTGAGTCTCTCTCCTCACTGCACCTGAATCCTCTCTACTGACACCATGGGTTGTTGCGGCTGTGGTGGCTGTGGCTGTGGTGGCTGTGGCTGTGGCGGCTGTGGCTGTGGTGGCTGTGGCTGTGGCTGCTGTGGCTGTGGTGGCTGTGGCTGTGGTGGCTGTGGCTGTGGTGGCTGTGGCTGTGGCGGCTGTGGCTGTGGTGGCTGTGGCTGTGGCTGCTGTGGCTGTGGCTGCTGTGGCTGCTGCAAGCCTGTCTGCTGTTGCTGCCCATGCAGCTGCGGTTCCTGCGGCTGTGGCTCCTGTGGCTGTGGCTGTGGCTGTGGGAAGGGCTGTTGCCAGCAGAAGTGCTGCTGCCAGCAGAAGTGTGGCTGCAAGAAGTGCTGCTGCTAGGCTTACCACGTCCCTCTGGTCCTCTGCTGCATGCCCCCCTCCCCAATTTCTGGACCTCCCCTGCAGGTAACTGCTATAGGTGAGTTGTGTCAGTCTATCTGTTCCCACTTGTCTGTAGGCCACAATTGTGACCTGAGTCTATCTCCAGCCCATGGAAATACCACACTTTGTAACAACCATAGAAATGAACAAATATGCTGCCTTCTCTGTAAATTGCCACATTCTTTTTTTTATTCTTTTTTTTAACAATTTCTATATTATTTGTTTACATTCCGAATGCTTTCCCCTTTCCCAGTTCCCCCCTCACCTTATGTCCCATAAGTCCTCTTCCCTCCACCCATTTCCCAATCATCCCCTCCCATTTCTCTGTTGTGGTACTCCCCTACAATACTGGATCACAACTGTGATGGAATGCAGTCAAAATAGTCAATGATGTACCTCCTTAAATCGCCCATTTTTATGTTCTGTTTTTTACCTCGGCAAAGCTTCTCTGTGCACAAAGCAACTCCTGTCTTAATAAATTACACTAAATCAACCTCAAAGATTCATCTCTTATTTTTCTTTCCAATCTTCAAACCTCCCTAGACTCGAGAGTTTTATCTCAGCAGATAAGGCCAATCAATTTGAAAAAGGGCAGCAGAGACTCCAAGGTGAGATAAATGGTTGGCAGTAGGCATAGATGTCTAGATAATTGGCCCTTTGTGGATTCAAGAAGGGAGGGAATGTGGGGGTGGGGTACCTTCTTAGTCTCAGCACTTCAATGTTATCCATGGGAAAGCACCACAAACGTCTCACTTGACAGCCGCCAAAGTCTGATGCAGATATTAGCTCACCTTCCAGATGCTCATGTGTGAGTCTTGACCAACTTTGAGGATCCTTGCTTTGAAGACTGCTTTCTGCTACAGCATGTTGGTCTTACTGCTCATGGCCCCATTGTTGACACCTCTCCAAGGACTCTTTGGGTCTTGTTGCCTTTCTCATCCATGATCTCAGTAGTTCATTGCACCCTTCTCATGGACCATCACACTTCACTAAGTCTATCATCTGATTCATCGGTCCAAGGTCTGGACGATGAAGTTGGGCTATCACTGGCTTGAGTACCATTAAGCTCCTAGCTGCCACTGTAAGACCCGAAAGAAAAATGGTGATGCCCCCAGCACCCTACGCCTTGGAAGGCGTCACCCCAATCACCCACGAGAAAGTCTTGATGCAACAGCAAGAGGATTTTTATTCCAGAGGCTCTGGGGTTCACAGCCTTACACCACGCAGGGGTAGAGGACTGTGGACCACGAGTGCAGAACCAGGACACCTTTTATAGGATTACAACAGAACCTGCCTAACACAAACCACTCCATAGCTCCTAAGCCAATCAGTTTAAATTATCCAAGCCCGCATTCTGAGAACCAATCAGTTTCCTATAGAAGCCGGATAGAAACTAGTTAGGTCATTTCCGCTTACGTGGCCGCCACATACACATTTCCTGTTATGGGGCTAGGGTCACATACATATTCAAAGGCCCCCCAACTAGTAGTAGGTGCTCAGGGACCTGAGTGCCTGCCAGGCACGTGCCCCGCAGCCCGCGTGGAGATCCTGCCAGCCCAGCTGTGCTTGCCCTCGCCTCAGCTGCTCCACCAGGAGGCGAGACGGGAAAGGACGCTAGGGACCTTCCCAGCCTGCGGCTCGCAGCTGGACCCTGGAGGCAGGTGTTCCTGGGCTAACAAAGAGCGGGCTAGACTTCTGCTTTTTTTGGGATCATTTAAGACTTAGGCATGGGGGATTCTTAGCCTGTAATTCTCATTCTTTTACCACTCCAAACCACAGGCCAATGTCAGTTATGATGTGAAATCAAGAGTAGAATAAAGAGCCTCAAATCACACACAGAGGATGTCCGCACACACAAGCAATATGTCCCTCAAATGCCTCCTCATTTAATCTCTCCTCAGGCCCCACCCCACCTCTGTAGACTCCAGATTCCATCTCTTTGGAAGTTCATATAATAATAGAGTGATAATGAATGGAGTTGCTTGGAGGTGGTCGGGCTGACCCAAGGTAAGCCTGGCTCCTTCAGTATGTTTCCCAGGAGGATGTTCTCACAACCTCTCAAGGTCTATTTAGAGTGTCTTCTTGTAATTCTAAGCAGAGCCTAGGCCAGAGTAGAAGCTTACATGGAAGATACGGCACATGGAATTGAAATACCCCAGAGAGGGGAGACCCTCATTCAAATCACAGGATAATGTGACCCCCCCCAAGAACTCATGAAAGACCGTCCTTGCTGCAATCACACGAGGCTTATTCGGGAAACCAGGGCCCAAGCTCATATCCCACGCAGGGGTATTTGAGGGGAAAATCACGAGGCAAGGGGCAGAGGAGAAAACATGCATGGAATGGGGAAGTACAGAATGGGGAAGTACAGAATGGAGAAGTACAGAATGGCTCAAATTTTTGCAGTTACCTAGTTCCTGGAGCAGGACATTCTAGCCCTGGGGCCAGGCCGAGGTCAGCCAATTTCCAGAACTAAGGGTCCAGTCAGGTGGGGCTTAGCCAAACATGCAGTTCTCAGGCTGTAAGTTCGTTGGGGTCTAATTTTCTCATGGGGGGGGGACTTAGGTCTTTCAGAATGAACAGAGAAGCAAAAGGAAGAAGAGCTTACTGAACCAATGATCACCTGCCCCAAGGCTCAAGAGGGGCCCACGGAAAAGCTAGCTGCCATTTCCAGGGCTGTCAGGGTGGTGTGGATGGTGTGGGTGATTCTCATGACAAAAGGCTGACAGTATGGTTTGGGTATCACCTGTGTCTATGGTAGCTTGTCCATTGATCTGCAGGATCCCTGAGACTCTGATGGCCTCAGATTAGCCAGAACCCTCTAGTTACTGTCAGCCTGCAGGATTCGTTCTTGGACCCACTGTCCGACTACTCATTCTCTTTTCCTGTATCTACTCTTGAAATTGTCTCTTTTCATGGAACCTGCTATCTTCCAAGGGGGTGATGGTGAGAGAGAGAGAGAGAGAGAGAGAGAGAGAGAGAGAGAGAGAGAGTTCAGGTTCATTCATCTGACTCCAAGGCTACTGTTTCCTACTCAGGACCATTGAGCCAGTCTTTTGCATAGCAATGCTGATCAGAACTCTGGGGCACACCCATCTTTTCTAGGACCTAAAACCCATTTTCTTCTAGATGTTTGCTTTTTATGTCCTATTCCCTGGAAATGAGTTTGCTTGTGGCCCATGGAAGTCAAGAGCTACACTGTGTGGGTGCTTTCCACCCGCTTTTCCCTGTGCTTTCTACCACTAAGTGTTAGCATAGATTTCTGAAGGATATGTGGATGATTTTATTCTTAAACCAGTGTGGAGAGCTTTTGGGGCCTCTTGGCAGGAATCTGACATTGGCTGAAGACAAGGAAATGGGCTTCAGGAAGGAATCTGACTTAGGGCTAAGCTCAGACAGGAATCTAATTTTAGACTAGAGCAGGGAAGTAAGTTCAGACAGGAATCTTATTTTAGGCTAGAACAAAGAAGTAGGCTTCAGGCAAGAATTTGACTTTGGGCTAGGACTGGGAAATAGGCTCAGATATCAGGTCATCCTGATAAGCCCTTAGAAATGTTGATCACGGGAGTGATCATATGATTTTATTTATTGCCTTGCTGATTCCTCAACTATTTGTGTTTATTGTACCGCTTGACCTTATTACTTGCATGTAATTAAAATGGTATAAAAGAAAATTGGGGGGAAAATAAACCCTCCTCAACCTCAGAACTGGCTGGGGTCATGCTACAGTGTTGTCTAATTGTCTTTTTTCTTTTTAATCCTCACTTCTGCACAGGAGAACCTGTTGACTGACTGAGATGACTTGGTCAAACCAGATCTCAGAAATGGTCATGAGAGGAGGCAGAACAAAAACTCAGAGAGGCAAAGCTTATTATACTCCTAGGTCCCAGAGAGATGAGTTCACACATGAGAAGGGGATCATATGGTAGTGAGCCACAGGCAGAAAAGTCAGTCACTCGTGAAGAACAGAATGAGAGAGGACTCAGGGGCTCTCTCCTTGCTTCCTTAATGAAGCTTACAACAAAAGTTGGCAGCAGATTTCATTGGTGTCTCTTAAGTTATATTAGGTCTCATCCAGGGATAGTCAGGAAGAGGAACTTGTGACTAGAAATAACTTGATTGTATTAAAGTACCTGACCTGACTACCTAGTAGGTATGCTCAAAATTTACAAGAGATCATATCCCTGCCGTTTGATGGACATCTTACAAGCATGGTGTTGGTACAGGAACATCATGACACAATTCTTTCTGCTCAGTAGGTAACCATTTGCTGTAGAAAATAAGGTGAGCACAAATCTATGGTGACTACAGGGGACGAGGTGGGACAATATATGCAAACAAAGTTTGAGTGAGTGCATGACACCAGAAAAGCAACCTGAATGAAAGGCAGCACATATATAAAGCCCCTGGGTCTTGTAAATGTGCTCCCTCTGACTTGTTTGCTGAAATCCTAATTCCCAACACCTCAGGAAGAGTCAGGACTTGGGCTAGAATATTTAGCTGAGTCCACATCTTGTCAACTTTACAAGTAATCATTATGGCTCATGGCACAAACTCTTTGGCTTTCTCTTTCTTACAGTCTTGGCATTGTCTTGCTTTCCCTGTCTGTCACACTCAGTGCTGGTGGATCTGAGGTGCCAGTGGACAGCAGGCAGCGCTGAGAGGCAGGGAGGTTTAGGCTAAAGACTGTGGAAGGGTCTCCTGATTGCAATGCGTGTCAGCTAACGTTGTTGTGCAAGCCTCGTGTTCTCTCTGTGCTTACAAGTCTTCCCTCAACATATGACCACACCTGTTCAGTCACAGGATAGGGACCTTTATGATCTCATTTTAGTGTAATATTTCAATTTTTTTCTGAAAACAAACAATGGAATTTCAAGGCTTTTCAGGAAACTCACATTGTGACGAGACAGATGAATGCAGAGCCAATATGTATGACCAGAGTTAAAGAACTAGAGAAAGGGTGAACCTCTGTAGTGAGAAGGGAGAGTGGGGGAATCTCCACAGAGGGCCTCCCCAAGGTATGGATACAGGAAATTTTTACTGGGAAGACTTAGGTGTGTTCATACTAGAGAGGTCTGTTCTCACCTATGCTCTGGGACAAAGTCTTCAGCATCAGAAATTTGAGACCATGATTCTTCATACATTGCTGAAATCCTAATTCAGCAGAGTGTAATTTAAGGTGGTGAATTCAGCATTCTGATAATAATACAATGAACAGAGGTTACTCTAGATCCCCCTGAAGACTGGCTAAGCAGTAGATGATTTAAAGCTATTTTTGTGATTTTCTCTGGCCAACATTATCCAGAAAATGATAAAACAAAACAAAACAAAACAAAACAAAACAAAACAACAGGATTTTGAACAGTGAATATAGGAAGAGCCGCTTCCTCAATACAGCACATTCACTCCTAACATTCCTGCTGAGCAGATTTTGAAAACTCATGTGTAGTTAGAAAACTAGGGAAGCTAGAGCGGCAACATCAAAATTTTAAGTACACATCATAGCTGAAGTTACACAAAACAACAACAACCACCACCACACACACACACACACACACACACACACACACACACACACAAAGAAAACAAAGTTTGTTGTCTGTCTTCCAGGCCAATAATAATGTCTTCAATAGAAAAAGAAAAAAAATGTATTATCTGTATTTCAGTAGTCAGTGTTTTTGATTTGTGTGTGTGTATGTCTGTGTGTGTGAGTGTAAATGAGTGTGAGGCTATATGTATGAGTGTGAGGATGTGCGTGTGTGTGAAAGTGTGTGTGTGTGTGTGTGTGTGTGTGTGTGTGTGGTGTAAAACAAGGTTTTGGAGGTATTCATGGAACTTGACTTCCACAATCTGGAGCTGAGATGTCTTCTAGAGACTCAGGTGGTGAGGACCTGGTCCCAATACAGCAGACATGGGTTTTGTCTGTGGGGTCTGGCTTCCACCACTGTCAACAATGGGCCATGGAGAATTGATGGAAACTTGTGTTGGACCTAGTTCACAGGTAAGCCCTTTGTTCCCAGCTTCTTCCTTTATTGCATGTTCTCTCTTTATACCCAGTTGCTATGAGCTGTCTATCTTTACCCCATCATGTTTCCAGGGGTACCATTTTGCCTCAGTACAGGTATTCTGGAATGGGGTTGATGATCTGAGAACTCTGAAACCGTGAGCTTAAATCTATCTTCTCTTCTTTAAGTTGACCTACTGTGAACTCAAATGTATCTTCTCTCCTTTAAGTTGACCTACTGTGAGCTTAAATGTATCTTGTCTCCTTTAAGTTGACTTAAAGGACTTCAGTGACAGAAAGCTAAATGATACATTGTCTGTAACCAATACTACTTGGAAATAATTGGACTCTGATGAGAGTCTCTGAGGAGAAGCAGACCCTTGAGGAGTAGCATTATGTTGACACTAGGGCTGTTGGTGGCCACAGAGGAAAGAGAGTTGGCCTCAAGGTTACTGACCCAAGGCCACCACTGGTGTCCACCAAAGGTTTTCTTTTCCTTTCCTTTCTTCCTTCCTTCCTTCCTTCCTTCCTTCCTTCCTTCCTTCCTTCCTTTCTTTCTTTCCTTCTTTCTTTCTTTTTCAAAGGATTTAGAAACTTAAGGGTTGGGGATGTGGTTACATCAAAGAAGACACAATAGAAACTTTTAGTAGTTAATTGTAAATAATATTGGATAAGAACAAATAAAGAAAAGGTGTAGAGACAGGAAACGAACAGGGGAGAAACAGTCCTTCATCAGGCAGAAACATCAAGAGGTACTTGATTCCACATTCTGAAGGAGCACAGTGGGAAGGCTTCTGCAGGGCATGGCTGTTTGTTACTGGGGAGCAAACACCTCAGAGAGGAAGGTTAGAAATACTAAAGTAGAAAAGAAAGGAGCCCAGAATCCAGAAGCAAGGTCATAGACCAGGGAGATACCCTAGGACGGGTAGAGGACAGTCAAGCTGGTCTGGAGGTTTGATGAAAGGCTCTGGTTTCCTGGTGCCCATGACTCAGAAACAGAGACCCGGTAGCCATGTTAGCAACAGCACTGCTTCTTGCAGCCACACTTCTGCTGGCAGCAGCACTTCTGCTGGCAACAGCCTTTCCCACAGCCACAGCCACAGCCACAGGAGCCACAGCCACAGGAGCCACAGCCACAGGAACTGCAGCAGCAGCGGCGGCAGCAGCAGACTACCACAGGCTTGCAGCAGCCACAGCAGCCACAGCATCCACAGCCACCACAGCCACAACCACAGCCACCACAGCCACAGCCACAACCACCACAGCCACAGCCACAGCCACCACAGCCACAGCAGCCACAGCAACCACCACAGCAGCCTACCCGGTAGCATCTGCAGGTGGTACAGCTGCTACAGCCACCACAGCCACCACAGCCACCACAGCCACAGCCACCACAGCTGCCACAACCTCCACAGCTACCACAACCCATGGTGTCAGTAGAGAGGACTCAGGTGCAGTGAGGAGAGAGACTCAGGAGAGGAGAGGGAGATGTGATGCTCCTCTTGCAGGGGTAGCCCCTTAAGTACCATCTTGGGAAAGGGGAAGGAGAAGGAAGGAGGACACATGACCTGAGGTCTCTTCCTTGTGGAGCAGCTGCTGTTTTCCCAGCAGGGTCACCCAAAGTTCTCCCTTGTTTATGTCCCATGCACTCACTTCACATGACCTGGAGCACTTGCTAGCAGTGACATTTCCTTTGTAAAGCTGTGGTCACAAGCACATGGTGAATAGCTGATGTGGGGGAGGGGCACTCATCTGTGCAGCATCATGCCACATCTTTCAGATTTGCAGGAAGGTGGACACCTAGTTGAAAGCAGCCTTTCCCTGGTCCTCTTCAATGTGTTTTTATCCATCGCCTGCTTGAAATCTCCCCACTTTAATAGGAAGTCTCAAAGGAAAAGCAAATTAGGAACATCCAGATAGAACTCCCCCCATACCCACTGAAATGGTTATATCTACATGACTGTGATTTTCATTAGTGTCTTGTGAGTTTGCCCACTCCCTATTTAATTAAAAAAGAAAGAGACTACAGAAAACGATATGATTCTCCTCTTTCTTAACTCATTAAACTGTGTGTTAGTTAAGTTCTGGTACACTCTTCCCTCCTTTCCATCCTATCCATGGACTCAGGCCCTTCCTGGTCCAATTCACTGGCCTGGATTTAATTTCCATATATAAAATTCCCAGGTAGATCCTCTAGCATAAGTCAGTTCACCCTCGTCTCCAACAACACAATCCACCAGTATTCTGTTCTTGATTCAATTTTAATGCCCTGGGCCTTTGAGGCACATTTGGTCCCTCTCTCACACTTCCATCAAATGTTCCTCCGAGGTACCAACCCTTGACACACTTGCTCCAACACACCTTATGGTTGATGCTCAAAAATCCCACTTGGCTTCTTCCTTTCTCTTACGTCAAGGTCTACTCTCCCACTAGATTCAACAACAGCTTTAAATCAGACCACACATCTCTAGCTCTACCCAAACCCAGCCCTTATGAACCACCCAAGCACGAGGTTTCACAATGAACAGAGTCAATGAAGCTCATGAAACTTCCAACCTCAGAGTCCCACGGAACAGCATTACTGGGTTCAGCGAACACGCTCCGGTCAGTGAGCCTTCATCACACAAGTGGCGAGGGGGTCTTCTGGGATCCCACTAAGCCTTGGAGCTGCACCTGCGTTCCCAGTGGTCACCAGCAATGCTTCCTCCATGTATTCCTGGAAACAAGTCTTCACTTGTGTTTCTAGTGCTTTGGTATATATGTGTACACTCACCTTGCTGGCACCAACACTCAAATCCCACCATAACCCCCAGGAAGGCCCTTTATCTCCTGTAAGTAAATGTCTCATTCCTGCGCTGGCCTTGATCAACTCTCCTCTGATCCTGTTGGGTCTTCACTAGGCCCACCCTGCTGACCCTGGCACGATTTCTTTAAAAAGCAAAATAGCGTGTCTGGTTTTATGTGGAGGTCCTTGATCCACTTGGAGTTGATCTTAGTGCAAGGAGATAAGAGTGGATCAATTCACATTCTTCTGCATGTTGACCTCCAGTTGAACCAGCACCATTTGTTGAAAAGGCTATCTTTTTTCCACTGGATGGTTGTAGCTCCTTTATCAAAGATCAAGTGACCATAACTCTGTGGGTTCATTTCTGGGTCTTCAATTCTATTCCATTGATCTACTTGCTTGTTGCTGTACCAATACCATACAGTTTTTTTTTAAACACAATTGCTCTGTAGTACTGCTTGAGGTCAGGGATATTGATTCCCCCAGAAGTCCTTTTATTGTTGAGAATAGTTTTAGCTATCCTGGGTTTTTTGTTGCTCCAGATGAATTTGAGAATTGCTCTTTCTAGATCTATGAAGAATTGATTTGGGATTTTGATGGGGATTGTATGGAATCTGCAGATTGCTTTTGGCGAGATGGATATTTTTACTATATTGATCCGCCAATCCAAGAGCATGAAATATTTTTCCATTTCCTGAGGTCTTCTTCGATTTCTTTATAATAGAAAAGAAACTGGGGAAGACCCTGGAGGACAAGGGCACAGGGGGAAAGTTCCTGAACAGAACACCAATAGCTTATGCTCTAAGATCAAGAATTGACAAATGGGACCTCTTAAAATTACAAAATTTCTGTAAGGCAAAAGACACTGTCAGAAAGACAAAACAACCACCAACAAATTGGGAAAAGATCACCAACCCCACATCCGACAAAGGGCTAATATCCAATATATACAAAGAACTCAAGAAGTTAAATCCCAAAGAACCAAATAACCCTATTAAAAATGGGGTACAGAGCTAAACAAGGAATTTTCACCAGAAGAAATTCGGATGGCTGAGAAGCACCTTAAGAGATGTTCAACATCATTAGTCATCAGGGAAATGCAAATCAAAACAACCCTGAGATTCCACCTCACACCAGTCAGAATGGCTAAGATTAAAAACTCAAGAGATGGCTGGGCGGTGGTGGCACACGCCGGTAATCCCAGCACTTGGGAGGCAGAGGCAGGCGGATTTCTGAGTTCGGGGCCAGCCTGGTCTACCGAGTGAGTTCCAGGACAGCCAGGGCTATACAGAGAAACCCTGTCTCGAAAAACCAAAAAACAAACAAACAAACAAACAAAAAAACAAAAAAAACCCTCAAGAGACAACAGATGCTGACGAGGATGTGGAGAAAGAAGATCACTTCTCCACTGTTGGTGGGATTGCAAAATGGTAAAACCGCTCTGGAAATCAGTGTGGCGGTTCCTCAGAAAATTGGGCATGACACTTCCAGAGGACCCTGGCATACCACTCCTAGGCATATACCCAGAGGATTCCCCTGCATGCAATAAAGACATATGCTCCACTATGTTCATAGCAGCCTTATTTATAATATCCGGAAGCTGGAAAGAACCCAGATGTCCCTCAATGGAGGAATGGATACAGAAAATGTGGTATATTTATACAATGGAATACTACTCAGCAATTAAAAATAATGAATTCATGCAATTTGTAGGCAAATGGTTGGATCTGGAAAATATCATCCTAAGTGAGTCAACCCAATCACAAAAGAATACACATGAAATGTAATCACTGATAAGTGGATATTAATGAGCCCAGAAGCTCTGAATACTCAAGACAGAATTAGCTAAGCAAAAGATTCCCAAGAAAAGGGATGGAGAGGACCCTGGTCCGGAAAAGACTAAATCCGGTTTTGTAGGAGACTACCAGAACAGAGAAATGGTGGTGGTGGGGTGATTTCGGGAATGGGGGGGGGAAGAGGACTTATGGGACATATGGTGAGGGGGAAAACTGGAAAGGGGAAAGCCTTTGGAATGTAAACAAAGAATACAGAAAATGATTAAAAAAGGGGGAAAAAAGCAAAATAGCAAAAACAAGGTCTCAGACAGAAAGAGCTCATGCAAGGGTATAGGTATCTTGCCATGAAAATTAATATCCAGATAGGAATAACCTCTTCCTTCCCCAAATCAAGCTATTCAAAAATTGTTGTGCCAAGGAAATGCATATTCCAGAACGACTTTGTCTTGTTAAGAAAATTGTCTTTAAGGCTGCAGGGCCCCTTAGATGATTCACACAGTGAGGCCTCACTTGCAGAGGGGGGAAGGTGACTGCAGCCCAGCTGAGCCCATTCCCTGTGAAGACCACACTGGTGTTCGCACTTGGCACTGACCTTTGACTCTGTTCTTACTTGTCCTTCCCACTCCACAGACTTCCTTTCTCTTACAAGCTCTCTGAAGGCAGGGTCTGGGCCTCATCTTTACTGTGGACATTTCAGAAGCCCACAGGTCATGTGGATCAGGGGCTTCCCAAAGACGCCTGTGGTCTGTAAGCCCTGCACACAGCTTCACAGAATGACAGCATGCTTTCAACACAGTGAGGGAAGACGGAAGTCCACCCATTGCTTGCACAGCTTTCTTGGGTTCCTGGAGCCCAGAATTCTTCCCAGACGTGTTAGGCTCTCTGGATTCATACTGGAGTGTAAGCTAGGAAGACCAAACATTTCTGAAATATGCAGAAGTCAAGACTGTCTGAGAAGAGAGGTAAATAATAGTGGGTGAGATTCTCACGTGTACAGATTGTCACGTGACAGTAAGGAAGAGGTCATGTGTTCCCTGCTGGACTCCTCAGCATTGGTACTTAAGGGGCTCCCTCAGCAGGAGGAGAATCACATCTCCTCTGCTCTCCTGAGTCTCTCTCCTCACTGCACCTGAGTCTTCTCTACTGACAGCATGGGTTGCTGTGGCTGTGGAGGTTGTGGTGGCTGTGGTGGCTGTGGCTGTGGCTGCAGTGGCTGTGGCTGTAGCGGCTGTGGCTGTGGCTGTGGTGGCTGTGGCTGTGGCGGGTGTGGCTGTGGTGGCTGTGGCTGTGGTGGCTGTGGTTGTGGCTGCTGTGGCTGTGGCTGTGGCTGCTGTGGCTGCTGCAAGCCTGCCTGCTGCTGCTGCCCGTGCAGCTGCAGTTCCTGTGGATGTGGCTCCTGTGGCTGTGGCTGTGGAAAGGGCTGTTGCCAGCAGAAGTGCTGCTGCCAGCAGAAGTGCTGCTGCAAGAAGTGCTGCTGCTAGCATGGTTGCTGGCCTCTGGGCTTCTCCTGTAGGTAAGTGATAAGGATGAGCCTGTCTGTGTGCCTGCCTGCTCCTCATGGGACTATGAGTCACCAGCCTGAACAGAGCTTACTGCCACTGCAGCCTGGTCTTTCTACAGTTGATATCCTGCCAGCCCTTGGTAGGCACCAAGCAAGTGAATGAATCCCAGTCTTCTGTGCCACTTACCTTTCAATCACGACTGTGGCAGATGCAGTCTGGCTGGGTTATGCTGGGACATCCTACAGTGCCTGTAACTCTCACCAACGACCTGTTTGCCCATTGCATTGACATGTCTGTAATCACAGTTTCTCTTGTTTAATAAACTTCAGCAAACTGCTCTCACACTCTTGACTCCAGTGTGTCTCATTCTCTTTCCAGTCTCTTAACTGTCTTTCCATGGGGCGAAATAAGGTCCATCTCAACAGACAGGACATTCTGGGTGGGAAAGCAGCAGAGGACTAGAGCTGGGATGGACTGTGAAGTGCACAGGCAGGCAGTGATGGCTGATCTTAGGGTAGATCTTCTGGATGCTGGAGAGGGGCAGGCCCTTGCAGTGAGTCATGTTCCACAGCTCAGAATTCTCCCTTTCTTCCCACATGCTGGCCATGATCTGGGCATCTTTACTCCTTGAGGAGATCCCTGTGAGGGCATGCTGTCTCACTGTGGGCCTGGAGCTGCTGAGCCCAAGAATTGTGATGGCCATGCTCTGGGATAAGCTTGCCTGAAGTTGAATTGGCCTGGGGGAAGGATGCAGTAAACTCCGTGTTTGCCTATGGGGTTGTTTGCAGAGAGGATTAACAGGTGAATGGATCAGTAGTCTAAAGTAAGTGTGCATGGCACCTATCTGAGTTTAGGGTCCAGATGGAACAAAAGGGGGGCAGGGAGAAAGCCAGGATAATGTCCCCCCTTTCCTTCTCTGCTTTCTTACAGCACACAAATGTCACAGGTAGTCCTGTGTCATGTGTCTCTCATACCATATGCTCTGCCCACACATGGGTTTAAGAAACCACATTTGTTTGTTTGTTTGTTTTATTAGATATATTTCTTGTTTACATTTCAAATGGTTTCCCCTTTACTGGTTCCCTGACCCCCACAATCCCATAAGCCAGCTCCTCTACCCCTGTTCTCCAGTCAAACTTCTCTTCTTTCCCTGTTCTGGTATTCCTCTACACTGCGGCATTGAGCCTTTGCAGGACCAAGGGCCTCTCCTCCCTTTGTTGTCTAACAAGGCCATCCTCTGCTGCCTATGTGTCTAGAGCCATGTGTAACTCCATGTACACTCTCTGGTTAATGGTTTTGTCCCTGGGAGTACTGGGTGGCTCATATTGTTGTTCCTCCTTGGCAGTACAAGCTCCTTTAGCTCCTTGGGTCCTTTCTCTAGCTCCTCCATTGGGGACCCTATGCTCAGTTCAATGGCTGGATGAGGGTGTCCCCCTCTGTATTTCTCATGCACTAGCAGAGCCCCCTAGGTGACAGCTATATCCGGTTCTAGTCAGCAAGCACCTGTGGGCATTAAGAATTGTGTCTGTATTTTGTAACTGTATATGGAATGGATGCCTAGGTGAGGTAGTCTCTGGATGGTCTTTCCCTCATTTCTATCCTCTGACATTGTATAGCAAAAAAAAAATTTTTTTTTCTTGAGGTTGTTTATTTTGGGAATTTTGTCATATAACACACACAGAAGGTAATGAAACTGTGTAGATTAACACTTATGAAACTGTGCCAAAATCACACTATGTTCTTACTTTTTATTTGCATGTCTTGGGTTTTTTTGTTCCAGGACTAGAGGACTGACCTACCCATACCCACTGAAGGTTTCCTCATGCACAAAGCAATGTGTTTCTACATCTTTGCTGGTTTCCCATAGTGTTCCCTGGTCACACAGATTCCAGGGAGCAGTAAGAAGAGCAGGCATTGCTATGAGGATGGGCCAACATTTCCCAGCTCATTGGTCATGTCTGTCTTGGATTCCCTAGACTTGTCTTCATTGTCATTCTAAACAGAACAAAGCACAGAACAGGGGCAGAAGCAAGTATATCTGAAGCCATGGAATGATTCATCCAAAGGAAACACTCATTGTTCATGAGTTCAGTTCAGCTAAGAACAGATAGAATGAGGCTTCAGAGACGAGCCAATGCCACGTGTTCCTCCTCCTGGAAGTTGCTGTTGATGTGTGATGTTGATGGTGTGTGGATGAGCCTTGAGAAAGTAAGCAGTCAAGTTGGGCTGGGTATCAGAAAAAGCAAAAGCAAAACAAAACACCCATGTTTGTCTCTGATGCCTGTCCATCTGTAGGATCCCTGAGTCTCTGATGGCCACAGGCTACCCAGAGCCTCTTAGTTACTATCTGAGTAAAGGATTCACTCTTGGACTCACTGAGTCCTCCCATCCTCTTGTATCTACACTTGGAATCGGCCCTTCTCGATGGTACCTCTTGTCTGACTGGAGAAGAGTGAAGAGAGCTCAGGCCCATCCATCTGATCTCAAGTCAGTCAGGCACTCAACCCCTTGAGCCAGTCCCTTGAGCATTACTGCTGATCAGAAGAACCCTGGGATATCTAACCTGTTGTAGGAACGAAGACCCAACTACTTCTAGGGGTTTGATCCCCTTGTCTCATGCCCTGGAGATAAGTTTGTTTTTAGTCCATAGCATTAAGTAGTACATACATTAGTGAAGAACACAAGGAGAAAGGGTGAGTGAGATTTGGTTCAGTCAGTGAAGTGCCTGCCACACAACTATGAAGACCTGAGTTTAGATTCCAAGCACCCACATTAAAATCTAAGCATGGAAGGTGACTTAGTTAGGGTTTCTATTGATGTGGTAAAACACTGTGAATAAAAGCAACGTGTGTGTGTGTGTGTGTGTGTGTGTGTGTGTGTGTGAGAGAGAGAGAGAGAGAGAGAGAGAGAGAGAGAGAGAGAGACAGGGGGCATGGAAGGGAGAGGGTAGAGGGAGGGAGAGGGGTAGGGAAGAAAGAGAGAGAGCAAGGGATAGGGAGAGGGAGGGAGAGGCTGAGGGGAGGGAGGGAGAGAGAGTGAGAGAGAGAGAGAGAGAGAGAGAGAGAGAGAGAGAATAGGAGTGCTCATATGTAACCCTGTACTAGGAATAATGAACTAGATGGATTCCTGTTCCAGTTCCAATGGGAGATCTTGTCTCAAAAAATTGGGTGAACAATGAAGACACTGGACTTCTACCCTTGACCTCTCTATGCATGTTCTGATATCCACATTAATATGTACATGTACCAAACACACACACACACACACACACACACACACACACACACAAACCCCCACACACACATCAGAGTGCATGTATTGTTTTATTAATCTTTTGAAATAAACTTTAAATTTATATTTTGAAAAACGGAAAAGTGTATATTGTATACAATATGCCTTAATATTATCCCTGAAAGTCTCTCAGGACCCACCAATTTGTATCCTTCTGATTCATTCCCTCTTTTAAAATTTTCCTTTACCTCCTAAGTTGTTGGTGCTGACTGTATGCACATGGATGTAAGATCATCACATGGGCAGCCTCCTAGCAGCCACATCCCCAAAGAACAGTGACTCTCCATCAGCAGTCATCAGCTGCACCGACAGCTCTTCAGCTAGGGCTTGGGACTTAGGACCTCTTTCCCACCTATGCTGGAATGCTGGCTGGCTTCATTTTGTACAGGTCTTTTTCAGGCCATAAGAGCTATGGTGAGTCAATGTGTGTGAGCCATGCCATATATAGAAGGCAACAGTTTCCAGCACTCCTCTTTATCCTTGTAGCATTTCCATTATGCTCACGCTTTTCATGATATTTTCTGAACCTTGGATATAGGGAGGTCCTACAACTGAACACTCACAGTCTCTAATTCCCAGCACTTTGACTAGTTATGAATCTTTGCCTTAGGTGCTACCCACTTCAAAAACAACAGCTACAAACAAAAACACTGTCTGTCCAATAATGGGAGCAGAATCAATTTCTGGGTAGAACTGGAAATATTAAGAATGTAGTTTGACAACTTGTCATTTAGCTGAATATCAGCAGTAGTTTGGTTCTATGATTCTCCTAATTATGAGCCTTAATCATGGTTATAGTACCAGACATGAAATATTTCTTGTGAGGTAGACCTCCAATCAAATTGGAAAGTGGTTGGTTGGTTATCTTCTTAACCATGATACCACTATTTCACTTGTAGGAACAGCTTTCCTGACAAGTTGGTATTGTAGCATGCAGTCTATCTCAGGGGAAGATCACTGATATGGTTGGGTTCCCATCAGCTTGCTTAGTTCATCCCAGTGCTATATAAACTTGTCACCATAGAACAAGTTTCCCACCAGGAGGTGGTGGCGCACGCCTTTCATCCCAGCACTTGGGAGACAGAGGCAGGCAGATTTCTGAGTTTGAGGCCAGCATGGTCTACAGAGTGAGTTCCAGGACAGCCATGGCTACACAGAGAAACCCTGTCTCAAAAAATAAAATGAAACAAACAAACAAACAAAGGACAAAGAAAAAGAGTTTCCTGATCAGTTTGAGATTGGGTCCTCAAAGGTCTCCAATCAAGGAGGGTGGTTTCATTTAAGAATGGAGTATGGAAGAAACAAAGAGAACCATACAAAGAATCAACAAAACCAAGAGCTGGTTCTTCGAGAAAATCAACAAGATAGATAAACCCTTAGGTAGACTAACCAAAGGGCACAGAAACAGTATCCAAATTAACAAAATTAGAAATGAAAAGGGGGATATAACAACAGAAACTGAGGAAATTCAAAAGATGATCAGATCCTACTACAAAGGCCTATACTCAAAACAACTGGAGAATCTGGAGGAAATGGACAATTTCCTAGACAGATACCAAATACCAAAATTAAATCAGCATCAAGTAGATCAGCTAAACAGTCCCATAACCACTAAAGAAATAGAAGGGGTTATAGAAAGCCTCCCAACCAAAAAAATTACGGGACCAGATGGTTTTAGTGCAGAATTCTACCAGACCTTCAAAGAAGACTTAACACCAATACTCTTCAAACTATTCCACAAAATAGAGACAGAAGGGACACTGCCCAACTCATTCTTCGAAACCACAATTACGCTGATACCTAAACCACAAAAAGATTGAACAAAGAAAGAGAACTACAGGCCAAGTTCTCTTATGAATATTGATGTAAAAATACTAAATAAAATTCTTGCCAACCGAATCCAAGAGCATATCAAAACGATCATTCACCATGATCAAGTAGGCTTCATTCCAGGGATGCAGGGATGGTTCAATATACGGAAATCCATCAATGTAATCCACTACATAAACAAACTAAAAGAAAAAAACCACATGGTCATCTCATTAGATGCTGAAAAAGCATTTGACAAAATTCAGCATCCTTTCATGCTAAAAGTCTTGGAAAGAGCAGGAATTCAAGGCCCATACCTAAACATAGTAAAAGTAATCTACAGCAAACCAGTAGCCAACATCAAAATAAATGGAGAGAAACTTGAAGCAATCCCACTAAAATCAGGGACTAGACAAGGCTGCCCTCTCTCTCCATATCTTTTCAATAGAGTACTTGACGTTCTAGGGAGAGCAATTAGACAACATAAAGAAGTCACAGGGATACAAATTGGAAAGGAAGAAGTCAAAGTATCATTATTTGCAGACGATATGATAGTCTACTTAAGCAATCCAAAAAACTCTACCAAAGAACTTCTACAGCTGATAAACAACTTCAGCAAAGTGGCTGGTTATAAAATTAACTCAAGCAAATCAGTAGCCTTCTTGTACTCAAAGGACAAGCAGGCTGAGAAAGAAGTTAGGGAAATAACACCCTTCACAATAGCCACAAACAACATAAAGTACCTTGGCGTAACTCTAACCAAACAAGCAAAGATCTGTATGACAGGAACTTCAAGTCCTTGAAGAAAGAAATTGAAGAAGACCTCAGAAGATGGAAAAATATTTCTTGTTCCTGCATTGGCAGGATCAATAAAGTAAAAATGGTCATCTTGCCAAAAGCAATCTACAGATTCAATGCAATCCCCATCAAAATCCCAACTCAATTCTTCATAGATCTAGAAAGAGCAATTCTCAAATTCATCTGGAGCAACAAAAAAACCCAGGATAGCTAAAACTATTCTCAACAATAATAGGACTTCTGGGGGAATCAATATCCCTGACCTCAAGCAGTACTACAGAGCAATTGTTAAAAACTGCATGGTATTGTTACAGCAACAGGCAGGTAGATCAATGGAATAGGATTGAAGACCCAGAAATGAACCCACAGACATATGGTCACTTGATCTTTGATAAAGGAGCCACAACCATCCAGTGGAAAAAAGATAGCCTTTTCAACAAATGGTGCTGGTTCAACTGGAGGTCATCATGCAGAAGAATGCGAATTGATCCACTCTTATCTCCTTGTACTAAGATCAACTCCAAGTGGATCAAGGACCTCCACATGAAACCAGACACACTGAAACTACTAGAAAAGAAACTTGGGAAGACCCTGGAGGACATGGGCACTGGGGGAATGTTCCTGAACAGAACACCAATAGCTTATGCTCTAAGATCAAGAATTGACAAATGGGACCTCATAAAATTACAGTTTCTGTAAGGCAAAGGACACCGTCAGAAGGACAAAACGGCAACCAACAAAGTGGGAAATGATCTTCACCAACCCCACATCTGACTAATATCCAATATATACAAAGAACTCAAGAAGTTAGACCCCAAAGAACCAAATAACCCTATCAAAAAATGGGGTACAGGCCAGGCAGTGGTGGCGCACGCCTTTAATCCTAGCACTTGGGAGGCAGAGGCAGGCGAATTTCTGAGTTCGAGGCCAGCCTGGTCTACAAAGTGAGTTCCAGGACAGCCGAAGCTACACAGAGAAACCTTGTCTCGAAAAAACCAAAAAAAAAAAAAATGGGGTACAGAGCTAAACAAAAATTTTCACCAGAAGAAATGCGGATGGCTGAGAAACACCTTAAGAGATGTTCAACATCGTTGGTCATCAGGGAAATGCTAATCAAAACAACCCTGAGATTCCACCTCACACCAGTCAGAATGGCTAAGATTAAAAACTCAAGAGACAACAAGTGCTGGTGAGGATGTGGAGAAAGAGGAACACTCCTCCACTGTTGGTGGGATTGCAAAATGGTAAAACCGCTCTGGAAATCAGTGTGGCGCTTCCTCAGAAAATTGAGCATGTCACTTCCAGAGGACCCTGGCATACCACTCCTGGGCATATACCCAGAGGATTCCCCTGCATACAATAAAGACACATGCTCCACTATATTTATAGCAGCCTTGTTTATAATAGCCAGAAATTGGAAGGAGCCCAGATATCCCTCAAAAGAGGAATGGATACAGAAAATGTGGTATATTTATACAATGGAGTACTACTCAGCAATTAAAAATAATGAACTCATGCAATTTGTAGGTAAATGGTTAGATCTGGAAAATATCATCCTAATTGAGCTAACCCAATCACAAAAGAATACACATGAAATGCAATCAATGATAAGTGGATATTAATGAGCCCAGAAGCCCTAAATACTCAAGGCACAATTAGCAAGTCAATGACTCCCAAGAAGAAGAAAGAAGAGGACCCTGGGCCTATAAAGATTGGATCCAGTATTGTAGACCCAGAACAGAGAAATCGTGTGTGTGTGGGGAAATGATTGGGGAATAGCTGGGGGGGGGAGAGGAATTATGGGACATATGGTGGGGGGGAACTGGGAAAGGGGAAAGCCTTTGGAATGTAAACATAGAATATAGAAAATAAAAATTAAATAAAAAAACTGAAAACTACAAGCTTCAAACTCTTAAATCTTAACTTAAAAAATAGAACCTTTATTGTTTAGTATAATAAATGATGAATAATCTTCCTAAAATATGCATGTGTATACAGGTACATGTATATGTATATACATGTATAGGTATAGGTATAGGTATAGGTATATGTATACCTATACATATCCGTTTATGTATATATATTTCTGTGTTGTGCATGTTTCATATATATTCTAGATACTAACCACATGACTATTAATTTTAATGTTTTTATTTAAAATTTACTTTTGATAATATGATACATAAGCTTTGTTACTAAGAATGTAGATGTTCAGTGAAAATCTGTGTAGTCATCAATATTCAGTAATATGTTAAATTGGTTTGGAATGATGATACTAATACTTTTGGAAAATATGAGCAGTACATGTTGCTAGACTTTAAGATATATTTAAAAGGTATGACTATATTTCTTTCCTCATTATTTTTATTTCTATAAGCAATTATCAAGATTATAGAATGAGGCTCTCTGCTCCTTCCTCTTTCAAAGAAAACTGAATTTTCTCATGCAGTGCCAGTCTTTTCCTGTAGATACAATGGTGAGGGTCTGTATGAAGAGATTTGGCCTTATTAGGGACCTGGTTCCCAGGGCTGCCTTCTGCTCTGCAATTGGCACACTGGAGATTGTTGCCATCAACAACCCCTTTATTGACCTCAACTACATGGTCTACATGTTCCAGTATGACTGCCCATGGCAAGCTCAGTAGCACAATCAAGGCTAAGAATGGGACACTTGACATCAATGGGAAGCCTATAACCATCTTCAAGGAGTGAGATCCCACTAACATCAGGTAGAGTGATGCTGGTGCTGAGTATGTCCTATAGTCTACTGGCATCTTCACCACCATGGAGAAAGCTGGGACCCACTTGAAGGCTGAGGCCAAAAGGGTTATCATCTCTGCTCCTTCTGCTAATATGTTTTTGATGAATGTGAACCCTGAGAAATATGACAACTCACTCAAGATTATCAGCAATGCATCCTGTACCACCAACTGCTTAGACACCCTGGCCATAACATCCATGACATCCATGACAACTTTGGCATTGTGGAAGGGCTCATGATCATGGTCCATGCCATCACTGCCACTCAGAAGACTATGAATGGCCCCTCTAGTAAGTTGTGTTGTACTGGCCATGGAGCTACCCAGAACATCATCCCTGCATTCACTGGTGCTGTCAAGGCTGAGGACAAATTCATCCCAGAGCTGAACTGGAAGCTCACTGGAATGGCTTTCTGTGTTCCTACCCCCAATATATCTGTTGTGGATGTGACATACCACCTGGAAAAATGTGCCAATTATGTCAACATCAAGAAGGTGGTGAAGCAGGCATCTGCAGGCCTACAAAATGGTATTCTGAGTTATACTGAGGACGAGTTCTCTCTTACAACTTCAAAAGTATCTCTTACTCCTCCAATTTTGATGCCAGCAATGGCATTGCTCTCCATGTCAACCTTGTAAAGCTGGTGATCTGGTATGACAATGAATACTACTATAGCAACAGGATGGAGTACCTTGTGGCCTACATAGCCTCCAAGGGAGTAAGAAAACCTGGACTACTCACCCCAGCGAGGACACTGAAAGCAAGAGAAAAGCCCTTGCTTGCTGAGAAGTACCTGTCCCAACTTGGCCTCCAACAATGAGCATCTCCCTCACAATTTCCATCCCAGACATTCATAAAAATAGAAGGGGCCTAAGGAGTCCTATCTATTCTCTTGAATACTATCAATAATGTTCTCTACACCAAAAAACTAACAGATTATAGAATGATATGGTTAAATGATGATAATATACCTACTATACTTGAGAGCTACTGTCCAATGCATTTGTGATTTAGTATGATTAGTATAGTGGGTGAAACTTTTAAGTTTTAAAAGTTTGTTTTTCCACAATATACTCCACCAGTATTCCAATAGATTATTTTCTGAATAGAGCATATAACTTCACTAGAATGTGTATGTATATTGATTTTATTCGCTGATTTTATGACATGATTCTCAGACACTGGAGATATTGTAAATAATTTAAGTTACCAGTTTGCATTTGATGAACTAGTTTCATAGTTGGTTAATCCTATTGATCATATTTTGTTGGTTGGCATTTGCTTTGTTAAAAAAAATCTGTCTTTGTTAAGTGAGCAAGTTTTGAAGAATTATTTATCTTGATGTGACTTCCACATGTATACCTCATTACATGAAAAACATTTGTTTATTTTAAGATCTGTCCCGTACAAGTATTCAATACGACTTAGAAAGGTACACTGCACAATAGGAATTAGTGTAGAGTTTGTGTATGGGGCTTTCAGGGGATGAGGGAATTAAGAGTCCATTGTGCATGTTAAGGAACAGTAAAATTTATGTGTTTACTTCTAACAATTAAATGGGGTTTTACCTAAGAAATTTTTTTCCATCAATGACTAATATTTTGATTTCAACTTGAGATAAGCTGAGGTTGTCTGAGAAGAGGGAATCTCAATTGAATAAACGAGTATACAGATTAAAAAAAAAAGAATGGAGTATGGAACTTGGTTACCATGGGCAACCAAGACAAAAGACAATATAGTTTGCATAATTTTGGGTTCCTCAAGATCCCCCTGGGTAGTAAGTAATGGGAGGTAAGCTCATGGCTGGAACTGATGAATACTTTAAGAAGTGGATGCAGGGGCATCCACTACTGTGATACCTTGTATATAACTCCATGTTCATAGTTTGATTTGACTAGCTCATAATCTAGGAGATTTCCCTAAGGCTTCTATATACACCTTAGTTTTGGTGAATGAACATTTCACCCTGCTCTTCCCCACACACCCCTGCTGTTTTATTTTTTGAATATATGTCAGTTATGGTGACGAGAGGAAATAGGAGAAGCTCAAGGAAGGTAAAATAAAAAGGTTTCTTTAACACAGAGATTCTAAATGATGAAGTACCTGAACACTAAGAAGAAGATCACATCATAAGGAGCTGCAGGAAAGAAAACCCAACCAACAAGGCTGAGGAACAGGCAGAGACAGTGTGAGGGTGAAGTTGCAGCCAATGGATTGCACTGGTGTCTCTAAGAACAAGTTCTCAGAGGTGGACAAGGAGAACTGTGGGGCAAGGATAACTTTACAGAGGGCCAGCTGATGACTTGGACATGATGCCCAAATGTTCTAAGACAGAATATCTTGGCCATTTCATGAATGAGTCTTGGCCATTTCATGAATGAGTCCTGGCCAAACAGTACTAGTGGCTCTTGCAAATGCCAGTTTGTTATATAAAAAAGTTTTAAGTGCAAATTTGTCATGGCTCCTAAAAACAAAATGAACAAAATCAAAAGGCATGCTAGGCTGAGCACAGGTCACTCTGAAAATTACCCAAATAAAGGATGAACCACACAGAGTCTCTATTTTTCTGCCTTTCTCCTGTGGGTCTGAACCATGCCTTCTCTTTTATATCCTGATGCTATAATTCCCAAGACCCCAGAATGTAGATGTTATCTGGAGATAGCAACTTTACTGCAAGTAAGAAAAGGTGACTAAGTCACTGTAAGTCAACAGGAAGTGTACAGGATGATTTTATGTCAAGATAACACAAACTGGCATCATCTGAGAGGAGAGAACCATAATTGAGAAGATTCCTCCATCATCAGGCTGGAGGCAGGCCTGGAGAGCATTTTCTCAGTGAATGAACAAAGGGAGAGGGTCTAGCTCATTGTGGATGGGGCTATCCTTGGGATGGTGCTCCTGGGCACTTTAAATATCAGGCTGAGCAAGCCATGAGGAACAAGGCAGTGAGCAGCACCCCTCCATGGCATTTGCATCAGGACCTGCCTCCAGACTCCAGTTTGAATTCCTGTCCTGACTTCCTGCAATGATGACTGGAGACATGGAAGTGAAAGCTGCAGTGTCCATCACAGCAAGGATGAACCTAATGAGGACAGATAGGTTTGAAGTCATCATGGCTGACATGTTCAATAACTAGGAAGGAGGCACACATTAGAACTAGGCAGACTCTATGACATCAGCGTTTTTCAAATCTGCTTACAGCTTGACCTTGTACTTCTAAGTATGGGACACCATGAGAAAATAAACCCTGTGTGCTAAGCCAGCTACCCCAGGTACTTGGCGGGATAAGAGACAGGACATTGATGACACTTTGCTTTCTTTGTTCTTTTTCCCTTTTGATCCATGTGGGCCCGAGCTCATGGGTAGGTGCCACTCACATGTAGGATGGTTGTTCTCCCCGACCCCTGGACCTCTCTGCAAACAGCTCCACAGACATATCTCGTCTCCCACTTCCATCCCCCAGGCCAATCTAAACCAATCCAAATGCAGGCAAGCTTGCCCAGAGCACAGCCATCACAGTGGATGGGCCCAGCAGCTTCGGGCCCATGGTGAGGCAGCATGCCCTGGCAGGGATCTCCTCAAGGAGCAAAGCTGCCCAGATCACGGCCAGCATGTGGGAAGAAAGCAAGAATTCTGAGCTGTGGACCAGGACTCACTGCAAGGGCTTGTCCCTCCCCAGCATCCAGAAGATCTGCCCTAGGATCAGCCATCACTGACTGCCTGTGCAGGTCACAATCCATCCCGGCCCTAGTCCCCTGCTGTTTTCCCACCCAGAACGTCCTGTCTGTGGAGATGGAGCATATTTCGCCCCATGGAAAGACAGGTAAGAGACTGGAAATAGAATGAGACACACTGGAGTCAAGAGTGTGGAGCAGTTTGCTGAAGTTTATTAAGCAAGAGAAGCTTTGTGATTACAGACATGTCAATGCAATGGGCAAACAGGTCGTTGGTGAGAGTTACAGGCACTGTAGGATGTCCCAGCATAACCCAGCCAGACTGCATCTGCCTCAGTCCTGATTGAAAGGTAAGTGGCACAGAAGACTGGGATTCATTCACTTGCTTGGTGCCTACCAAGGGCTGGCAGGATATCAACTGTAGAAATGCCAGGCTGCAGTGTTAGTAAGCTCTGTTCACGCTTGTGAAGCACAGTCCCATGAGGAGCAGGCAGGCACGCAGACAGGCTCATCTTTATCACTTACCTACAGGAGAAGCCCAGAGACCAGCTAGCAGCAGCACTTCTTGCAGCAGCACTTCTGCTGGCAGCAACACTTTTTCTGGCAACAGCCCTTCCCACAGCCACAGCCACAGCCACAGGAACTGCAGCAGCATGGGCGGCAGCAGCCACAGCCACAACCACAGCCACCACAGCCACAGCCACCACAACCACAGCAGCCACAGCCACCACAACCACAGCTACCACAGCCACAGTCACCACAGCCACAGCCACCACAGCCACAGCCACCACAGCTACAGCCACCACAGCCACAACCACCACAGCAGCCACAGCCACCACAGCCACAGCTGCCACAGCCACAGCCACCACAGCCACAGCAACCCATGATGTCAGTAGAGAGGACTCAGGTGCAGTGAGGAGAGTGACTCAGGAGAGGAGAGGAGATGTGATGCTCCTCCTGCAGGGGGAGCCCCTTAAGTACCATCTTGGGAAGGGGAAGGAGAAGGAAGGAGGACACATGACATGAGGTCTCTTCCTTGTGGAGCAGCTGCTGTTTTCCCAGCAGGGTCACCCAAAGTTCTCCTCTGTTTATGTCCCATGCACTTCACATGACCTTGAGCCCTTGCTAGCAGTGACTTTTCCATTGTAAAGCTGTGGTCACATGCAAGTTCAAATGTGCCAGTGAGGGGGAGGGGCCAACATTTTCACAACCACACACTATGTCTTTCAGATTTTTAATGAATACTCAGTCACTGACAGCCATTTTTTTTCTTTCTCCTCTGTGCTTTTCTCCATCATCTGTTTGAAATCTCCCTGTGTTGACTAGTACTCTAACATTGAAAGAACAACTAGGGCCGTCCGTGTAGAATGCAGCATGTCATAAAATGTCTCTTGTCTTCTATGTCATCTTACTTTTCTTCTCGTCAATAGAGAACATCTCTTTATGATTTTTACATATTGATGGCTATATTTAAAAGTCATAACCATAAATGTCACTTTTCCCAATTTAATTCACCAAATTTCCTATAAAAGTCCTGATACAATCCTCCTCATGATGGGCTTCTTTCTGGCCTGGTCGCATTCATCACCCTGATTTCATTTCCCTGTGTACCAGAAATGTATGTCTCTAGCTCACAATTACCCCCATACACCTAATCCATCCATAATCAAGTCTCTACTCATCTTTTCCCTAGAACTGTAAATGTCTTCAGTGTCTTTTGCCTACACTTACACAGAATTTCTGCTGCACCAAGACAAATGAATGTTCCCAATGTACAATCTCTATACACCATGAGAAAGTATGTGAGTCCTTGTTTTCCCTCATTCCTGTTTCCTCTGCCTCACCAAATTCAGCACATCTTTGGGTCACTTGTATGTGTACATAATTCAAGCTACTCACTCCCTAAAAGCCCTTAGGAAAGCAATTTCTGGACCAGATGTCACCCATGTGGGACAGACTAGGCAATGGAGAGCACCAATCAGACATAAGAACTTTCCACACGTTCTGGTACTCAGATTGTTCAGGAGCCCTGGTGCCAAATAAGAAACAAATGCTGATTATAAACTACTGAGTTTATCAAGTGCAGAATGGAGGGTATACTTCACATGGGCTGAGTTTTCCCTAGAATTTCCACGGACTGAGATAGGTGCCCCTGGAGATTTGCATAAAGAAGAGCCTTCTTTGTGACCTTTTGTTGCTGAACAATACTTTAAGCCTCACCAAGATCCAAGCCATATTCGATCCTGTCCACATAAATTCCATTCCTCCCTTATATAAAGTCTGCCTTTTGCTCTTCTCCATGCCCTGGTGTGCTACAATAACAGGCCTGCAGCTTAGCCAAAGGCCCTCTACTGGAAACCTGGGTCAGCATAGTAAGCATCGATATGTTTTATACAAACAAATTTATATTCCATAATCAAAGACCAACTTTAATTCCTGATTCAAAGTTGAAGATACAAAAAGCAACATCCCTCTAATATGTGTGGGAATAAAGACTGTTGCATGGAAACCTCTCCTTAAGGCTCCAGGGCACCTAGATAAATCACACAGTGAGGCCTCACATGCAGAGGGGGGAAGGTGACTGCAGCCCAGCTGAGCCCATTCCCTGTGAAGAGGATGCTGGTGTTCACACTTGGCACTGACCTTTGATTCTGTTCTTATTTGTCCTTCCCACTCCACAGACTTCCTTTCTCTTACAAGCTCTCTGAAGGCAGGGTCTGGGCCTCATCTTTACTGTGGACATTTCAGAAGCCCACAGGCCATGTGGATCAGGGGTTCCCCAAAGATGCCTGTGGTCTGTAAGCCCTGCACACAGCTTCACAGAATGACAGACATACTTTCAACACAGTGAGGGAAGATGGAAGTCCACCCATTGCTTGCACAGCTTTCTTGGGTTCCTGAAGCCCAGAATTCTTCCCAGACGTGTTAGGCTCTCTGGATTCATACTGGAGTGTAAGCTAGGAAGAGCAAACATTTCTGAAATATGCAGAAGTCAAGACTGTCTGAGAAGAGAGGTCAATAATAGTGGGTGAGATTCTCACGTGTACAGCTTGTCACGTGACATTAAGGAAGAGGTCATGTGTTCCCTGCTGAACTCCTCAGCATTGGTACTTAAGGGGCTCCCTCAGCAGGAGAGCATCACATCTCCTCTGCTCTCCTGAGTCTCTCTCCTCACTGCACCTGAGTCCTCTCTACTGACACCATGGGTTGCTGTGGCTGTGGAGGTTGTGGTGGCTGTGGCTGTGGTGGCTGTGGCTGTGGCAGCAGTGGCTGTGGCTGTGGCAGCTGTGGCTGTGGTGGCTGTGGCTGTGGTGGCTGTGGCTGTGGTGGCTGTGGCTGTGGTGGTTGTGGTTGTGGCTGCTGTGGCTGTGGCTGTGGCTGCTGTGGCTGCTGCAAGCCTGTCTGCTGCTGCTGCCCATGCAGCTGCAGTTCCTGTGGCTGTGGCTGTGGCTGTGGGAAGGGCTGTTGCCAGCAGAAGTGCTGCTGCCAGCAGAAGTGCTGCTGCAAGAAGTGCTGCTGCTAGCATGGCTGCTGGCCTCTGGGCTTCTCCTGTAGGTAAGTGATAAAGATGAGCCTGTCTGTGTGCCTGCCTGCTCCTCATGGGACTGTGAGTCACCAGCGTGAACAGAGCTTACTGCCACTGCAGCCTGGCACGTCTAGAGTTGATACCCTGCCAGCCCTTGGTAGACACCAAGGAAGTGAATGAATCCCAGTCTTCTGTGCCACTTACCTTTGAATCACGACTGTGGCAGATGCAGTCTGGCTGGGTTATGCTGGGACATCCTACAGTGCCAGTAACTCTCACCAACGACCTGTTTGCCCATTGCATTGACATGTCTGTAATTACAGTTTCTCTTGCTTAATAAACTTCAGCAAACTGCTCTCACACTCTTGACTCCTGTGTGTCTCATTCCCTTCCTAGTCTCTTATTTGTCTTTCCATGGGGTGAAATAAGCTCCATCTCAACAGGCAGGACATTCTGGGTGGGAAAGCAGCAGAGGACTAGAGCTGGGATGGACTGTGATGTGCACAGGCAGGCAGTGATGGCTGATCCTAGGGCAGATCTTCTGGATGCTGGGGAGGGACAGGCCCTTGCAGTGAGTCCTGGTCCACAGCTCAGGATTCTCCCTTTCTTCCCACATGCTGGCCTTGATCTGGGCAGGTTTGCTCCTTGAGGAGATCCCTGTGAGGGCATGCTGTCTCACTGTGGGCCTGGAGCTGCTGGTTCCAAGAACTGTGATGGCTGTGCTCTGGGGTCAGTTTGCCCAAAGTTAAATTGGCCCGGGGGAAGGATTCAATAAACTCTGGTTTTGCCTATGGGGTTGTTTGCAGAGAGGATCAACAGGTGAATGGTTCAGTAGTCTAAAGCAAGTGTGCATGGCACCTATCTGAGTTTAGGGTCCAGATGGAACAAAAGGGGGCAGGGAGAAAGCCAGGATAATGTCCCCCCTTTTCCTTCTCTGTTTTCTTACAGCACACAAATGTCACAGGCAGTCCTGTGTCATGTGTCTCTCATACCATATGCTCTGCCCACACATGGGTTTAACAAACCACATTTGTTTGTTTGTTTGTTTTATTAGATATATTTCTTATTTACATTTCAGATGGTTTCCCATTTACTGGTTCCCTGACCCCCAGAATCCCATAAGCCAGCTCCTCTACCCCTGTTCTCCAGGCAAATTTCTCTTCCTTCCCTGTTCTGGTATTCCTCTACACTGCGGCATTGAGCCTTTCCATTCCAAGGGCCTCTCCTCCCCTTGGTGTCTAAAAAGTCCATCCTCTGCTGCCTATGTGTCTAGAGCCATGTGTAACTCCATGTGCACTCTCTGGTTAATGGTTTTGTCCCTGGGAGTTCTGGGAGTACTGGGTGGCTCATATTGTTGTTCCTCCTTGGCAGTGCAAGCTCCTTTATCTCCTTGGGTCCTTTCTCTAGCTCCTCCATTGGGGACCATGTGCTCAGTTCAATGGCTGGATGAGGGTGTCCCCCTCTGTATTTCTCATGCCCTAGCAGAGCCCCCTAGGTGACAGCTATATCCAGTTCTGGTCAGCAAGTTCCTGTGGGCGTTGAGAATTGTGTCTGTATTTTGTAACTGTATATGGAATGGATGCCTAGGTGAGGTAGTCTCTGGATGGTCTTTCCCTCATTTCAATCCTCTGACATTATATAGCAAAAAATTTTTTTTTCTTGAGGTTGTTTGTTGTGGGAATTTTGTCATATAACACGCACAGAAGGTAATGGAACTGTGTAGATTAACACTTACATAACTGTGCCAAAATCACCCTATGTTCTTTCTTTTTATTTGCATGTCTTGGGTTCTTTTGTTCCAGGACTAGAGGACTGACCTACCCATACCCACTGAAGGTTTCCTCATGCACAAAGCAATGTGTTTTTACATCTTTGCGGGTTTCAAATAGTGTTCCCTGGTCATTCTGTGTAGACACAGATTCCAGGGAGCAGTAAGAAGAGCAGGCATTGCTATGAGGATGGGCCAATATTTGCCAGCTCATTGGTCATGTCTGTCTTGGATTCCCTAGACTTGTCTTCATTGTCATTCTAAGCAGAGTAGAGCACAGAACAGGGGCAGAAGCAAGTATATCTGAAGCCATGGAATGATTCATCCAAAGGAAACACTCACTGTTCATGAGTTCAGTTCAGCTAAGAACAGATAGAATGAGGCTTCAGAGACGAGCCAATGCCATGTTTTCCTCCTCCTGGAAGTTGCTGTTGATGTGTGATGTTGATGGTGTGTGGATGAGCCTTGAGAATGTAAGCAGTCAAGTTGGGCCGGGTATCAGAAAAAGCAAAAGCAAAACAAAACAAACAACCATGTCTGTCTCTGATGCCTTGTCCATCTGTAGGATCCCTGGGTTTCTGATGGCCACAGGCTACCCAGAGCCTCTTAGTTACTATCTGAGTAAAGGATTCACTCTTGGACCCACTGAGTCCTCCCATCCTCTTGTATCTACACTTGGAATCGGCCCTTCTGATGGTACCTCTTGTCTGACTGGAGAGGAGTGAAGAGAGCTCAGGCCCATCCATCTGATCTCATGTCAGTCAGGCACTCAACCTCTTGAGCCAGTCCCTTGAGCATTACTGCTGGTCAGAAGAACCCTGGGATATCTAACCTGTTGTAAGAACGAAGACTCAACTACCTCTAGGGGTTCGATCCCCTTGTCTCATACCCTGGAGATAAGTTTGTTTTTAGTCCATAGCATTAAGTAGTACATATATTTGTGAAGAACACAAGGAGAAACGGTGCTTGAGAGTTGGTTCAGTCAGTGCAGTGCCTGTCACACAACTATGAAGACCTGAGTTTAGATTCCCAGCACCCACATTAAAATCTAAGCATGGAAGGTGACTTAGTTAGGGTTTCTATTGATGTGGTAAAACACTGTGAATAAAAGCAATGTGTGTGTGTGTGTGTGTGTGTGTGTGAGAGAGAGAGAGAGAGAGAGAGAGAGAGAGAGAGAGAGAGAGAGAGAGAGAGAGAGAGAGAGAGAGAGAGAGATGGGGGCTTGGAAGGGAGAAGGAGAGGGAGGGAAAGGGGTAGGGGAGAAAGAGAGAGAGCAAGGGAGAGGGAGAGAGAGGCTGAGGGGAGGGAGGGAGGGAAGGAGGGAGGGAGAGAGAGAGAGAGAGAGAGAGAGAGAGAGAGAACAGGAGTGTTCATATGTAACCCTGTACTATGGATAATGAACTAGATGTATTCCTGTTTCAGCTCCAATGGGAGATCTTGTCTCAAAAAATATTGTGAACAATGAAGACACTGGACTTCTACCCTTGACCTCTACATGCATGTATGGATATCCACGTGAATATGTACATGTACCAAACACACACACACACACACACACACACACACACACACACACACACCAGAGTACATGCATTATTTTATTTATCTTTTGAAATAAACTTTTAATTTATATTTTGAAAAATGGAAAATGTATACTGTATACAATATGCCTTAATATTATCATCCCTGAAAGTCTCTCAGGACCCACCACTCTGTCTCCTTCTGATTCACACCCTCTTTTAAAATTTTCCTTTACCTCCTAAATCGTTGGTGCTGACTGTATGGACATGGATGTGAGATCATCACATGGGCAGCCTCCTAGCAGCCACATCCCCAAAGAACAGTGTCTCTCCATCAGCAGTCATCAGCTGCACCGACAGCTCTTCAGCTAGGGCTTGGGACTTAGGTTCTCCTTCCCACCTATGCTGGAATGCTGGCGGCTTCATTTTGTACAGGTCTTTTTCAGGCCATAAGAGCTATGGTGAGTCGATGTGTGTGAGCCATGCTGTATCTAGAAGGCAACAGTTTCCAGCTCTCCTCCTTATCTTGTAGCTCTTCCATTCTGCCCACTCTTTTCATGATATTCCTGAACCTTGGATTTGGGGAGGTCCCACAACTGAACACTCACAGTCTCTAATTCCCAGCACTTTGACTAGTTATGAATCTTTGCCTTAGGTGCTACCCACTTCAAAAACAACAGCTACAAACAAAAACACTGTCTGTCCAATAATGGGAGCAGAATCAATTTCTGGGTAGAACTGTCAATATTAAGAATGTAGTTTGACAAGTTGTCATTTAGCTGAATATCAGCAGTAGTTTGGTTCTATGATTCTCCTAGTCATAAGTCTTAATCATGGTTATAGTACCAGACATGAAATATTTCTTGTGAGGTAGACCTCCAATCAAAATGGAAACTGGTTGGTTGGTTATCTTCTTAACCATGATACCACTATTGCACTGGTGGGAACAGCTTTCCTGACAAGTTGGTATTGTAGCATGCAGTCTATCTCAGGGGAAGATCACTGATATGGTTTCGTTCCCATCAGCTTGCTTAGTTCATCCCAGTGCTATATAAACTTGTCACCATAGAAAGAGTTTCCCACCAGGAGGTGGTGGCGCACGCCATTCATCCCAGCACTTGGGAGACAGAGGCAGGCAGATATCTTAGTTTGAGGCCAGCATGGTCTACAGAGTGAGTTCCAGGACAGCCATGGCTACACAGAGAAACCCTGTCTCAAAAAATAAAATGAAATAAACAAACAAACAAACAAAGGACAACGAAAAAGAGTTTCTTGATCAGTTTGAGATCGGCTCCTCAAAGGTCTACAATCAAGGAGGGTGGTTTCATTTAAGAATGGAGTATGGAACTTGGTTATCATGGGCAACCAAGACAAAAGACAATATAGTTTGCATAATTTTGGGTTCCTCAAGATCCCCCTGGGTAGTAAGTAATGGGAAGTAAGCTCATGTCTGGAACTGATAGATACTTTAAGTAGTGGGGGCAGTGGCATCCACTACTGTGATACCTTGTATATAACTCCATGTTCATAGTTTGATTTGATTAGCTCATAATCTAGGAGATTTCCCTAAGGCTTCTATATACACCTTAGTTTTGGTGAATTAACACTTCACTCTGCTCTTCCCCACACACCCCTGCTGTTTTATATTTTGAATATATGTCAGCTATGGTGACGAGAGGAAATAGGAGAAGCTAAAGGAAGGTAAAATAAAAATGATTCTTTAACACAGAGATTCTAAATGATGAAGTACCTGCACACTAAGAAGAAGACCACATCATAAGGAGCTGCAGGAAAGAAAACCCAACCAACAAGGCTGAGGAACAGGCAGAGACAGTGTGAGGGTGAAGCTGCAGCCAATGGATTGCACTGGTGTCTCTAAGAGCAAGTTCTCAGAGGTGGACAAGGAGAACTGTGGGGCAAGGATAAGTTTACAGAGGGCCAGCTGATGACTTGGACATGATGCTCAAATGTTCTAAGACAGAATATCTTGGCCATTTCATGAATGAGTCCTGGCCAAACAGTACTAGTGGCTCTTGCAAATGGCAGTTTGTTATATAAAAAAGTTTAAAGTGCAAATTTGTCATGGCTCCTAAAAACAAAATGAACAAAAGCAAAAGGCATTCTAGGCTGAGCACAGGTCACTCTGAAAATTACCCAAATAAAGGATGAACCACACAGAGTCTCTATTTTTCTGCCTTTCTCCTGTGGGTCTGAACCATGCCTTCTCTTTTATATCCTGATGCTATAATTCCCAAGACCCCAGAAAGTAGATGTTATCAGGAGATAGCATCTTTACTGCAAGTAAGAAAAGGTGACTAAGTCACTGTAAGTCAACAGGAAGTGTCCAGGATGATTTTATGTCAACTTAACACAAGCTGGCATCATCTGAGAGGAGAGAACCACAATTGAGAAGATGCCTCCACCATCAGCTGGAGGCAGGCCGGAGAGCATTTTCTTAGTGAATGATCAAAGGGAGAGGGGCTAGCTCATTGTGGATGGGGCTATCCTTGGGATGGTGCTCCTGTATGCTTTAAGAAGCAGGCTGAGCAAGCCATGAGGAACAAGGCAGTGAGCAGCACCCCTCCATGGCATTTGCATCAGGACCTGCCTCCAGACCCCTGCCCAGTTTGAGTTCCTGTCCTGACTTCCTGCAATGATGACTGGAGACATGGAAGTGAAAGCTGCAGTGTCCATCACAGCAAGGATGATACCAATGAGGACAGGTAGGTTTGAAGTCATCATGGCTGACATGTTCAATAACTAGGAAGGAGGCACACATTAGAACTAGGCAGACTCTATGACATCAGCGTTTTCCAAATCTGCTTACAGACCTTGTACTTCTAAGTATGGGACACCATGAGAAAATAAACTCTGTGTGCTAAGCCACCCACCCCAGGTACTTGGCGGGATAAGAGACAGGACGTTGATGACACTTTGCTTTCTTTGTTCTTTTTCCCTTTTGATCCATCTGGGCCTCGAGCCCATGGGTAGGTGCCACTCACATGTAAGGTAGTTGTTCTCCCCGACCATGGACCTCTCTGCAAACAGCTCCACAGGCATATCCTGTCTCCCACTTCCATCTCCCAGGCCAATCTAAACCAATCCAACTGCAGGCAAGCTGGCCCCAGAGCACAGCCATCACAGTGGATGGGCCCAGCAGCTTTGGGCCCATGGTGAGGCAGCATGCCCTGGCAGGGATCTCCTCAAGGAGCAAAGCTGCCCAGATCATGACCAGCATGTGGGAAGAAAGGGAGAATCCTGAGCTGTGGACCATGAATCACTGCAAGGGCCTGCCCCTCCCCAGCATCCAGATCTGCCCTAGGATCAGCCATCACTGCCTGCCTGTGCAGGTCACATTCCATCCCGGCTCTAGTCCCCTGCTGTTTTCCCACCCAGAACGTCCTGTCTGTGGAGATGGAGCTTATTTCGCCCCATGGAAAGACAGGAAAGAGAATGGAAAGTGAATGAGACACACTGGAGTCAAGAGTGTGAGAGCAGTTTGCTGAAGTTTATTAAACAAGAGAAACTTTATGATTGCAGACATGTCAATGCAATGGGCAAACAGGTCATTGGTGAGAGTTACAGGCACTGTAGGATGTCCCAGCATAACCCAGCCAGACTGCATCTGCCACAGTCGTGATTGAAAGGTAAGTGGCACAGAAGACTGGGATTCATTCACTTGCTTGGTGCCTATCAAGGGCTGGCAGGATATCAACTCTAGAAATGCCAGGCTGCAGTGGCAGTAAGCTCTGTTCACGCTGGTGACTCACAGTCCCATGAGGAGCAGGCAGGCACACAGACAGGCTCATCTTTATCACTTACCTACAGGAGAAGCCCAGAGACCAGCAGCCATGCTAGCAGCAGCACTTCTTGCAGCAGCACTTCTGCTGGCAGCAACACTTTTTCTGGCAACAGCCCTTCCCACAGCCACAGGAGCCACAGCCACAGGAACTGCAGCAGCATGGGCGGCAGCAGCCACAGCCACAGCCACAGCCACCACAACCACAGCAGCCACAGCCACCACAACCACAGCAGCCACAGCCACCACAGCCACAGCCACCACAGCCACAGCCACCACAGCCACAACCACCACAGCAGCCACAGCCACAGCCACCACAGCCACCACAGCCACAGCTGCCACAGCCACAGCCACCGCAGCCACAGCCACCACAGCCACAGCTGCCACAGCCACAGCAACCCATGATGTCAGTAGAGAGGACTCAGGTGCAGTGAGGAGAGAGACTCAGGAGAGGAGAGGAGATGTGATGCTTCTCCTGCAGGGGGAGCCCCTTAAGTACCATCTTGGGAAAGGGAAGGAGAAGGAAGGAGGACACATGACCTGAGGTCACTTCCTTGTGGAGCAGCTGCTATTTTCCCAGCAGGGTCACCCAAAGTTCTTTTGTTTATGTCCCATGCACTTCACATGACCTTGCACCCTTGCCAGCAGTGACTTTTCCTTTGTAAAGCTGTGGTCACAAGCAAGTTCAAATGTGCCAGTGAGGGTGAGGGGGCCACTATTTTCACAAACGCACACTATGTCTTTCAGATTTTTAATGAATACTCAGTCACTGACAGCCGTTTTTTTCTTTCTCCTCTGTGCTTTTCTCTATCATCTGTTTGAAATCTCCCTGCATTGACAAGTACTCTCACATGGAGAGAATAACTAGGGCCGTCCCTGTAGAATGCAGCATGTCATAAAATGTCTCTTGTCTTCTATGTCATCTTACTTTTCTTCTCGTCAAAAGAGAACATTTCTTTATGATTTTTACGTATTGATGGCTATATTTAAAAGTCATAACCATAAATGTCACTTTTCCCAATTTAAATCACCAAATTCCCTATAAACGTCCTGATACAATCCCCCTCATGATGGGCTTCTTTCTGGCCTGGTCACATTCATCACCCTGATTTCATTTCCCTGTGTACCAGAAATGTATGTCTCTAGCTCACATTTACCCCCATACACCTAATCCATCCATAATCAAGTCTCTACTCATCTTTTCCCTAGAACTGTAAACGTCTTCAGTGTCTTTTGCCTACACTTACACAGAATTTCTGCTGCACCAAGACAAATGAATGTTCCCAATGTACAATCTCTATACACCATGAGAAAGTATGTGAGTCCTTGTTTTCCCTCACTCCTGTTTCCTCTGCCTCACCAAATTCAGCACATCTCTGGGTCACTTGTATGTGTACATAATTCAAGCTACTCACTCCCTAAAAGCCCTTAGGAAAGCAATTTCTGGACCAGATGTCACCCATGTGGGACAGACTAGGCAATGGAGAGCACCAATCAGACATAAGAACTTTCCACACGTTCTGGTACTCAGATTGTTCAGGAGCCCTGGTGCCAAATAAGAAACAAATGCTGATTATAAACTACTGAGTTTATCAAGTGCAGAATGGAGGGTATGCTTCACATGGGCTGAGATTTCCCTAGAATTTCCACGGACTGAGATAGGTGCCCCTGGAGATTTGCATAAAGAAGAGCCTTCTTTGTGACCTTTTGTTGCTGAACAATACCTTAAGCCTCACCAAGATCCAAGCCATATTCGATCCTGTCCACATAAATTCCATTCCTCCCTTATATAAAGTCTGCCTTTCGCTCTTCTCCATGCCCTGGTGTGCTACAATAACAGGAATGCAGCTTAGCCAAAGGCCCTCTACTGGAAACCTGGGTCAGCATAGTAAGCATCGATATGTTTTATACACGCAAATTTATATTCCATAATCAAAGACCAACTTTAATTCCTGATTCAAAGTGGAAGATACAAAAAGCAACATCCCTCTAATATGTGTGGGAATAAAGACTGTTGCATGGAAACCTCTCCTTAAGGCTCCAGGGCACCTAGATAAATCACACAGTGAGGCCTCACATGCAGAGGGGGGAAGGTGACTGCAGCTCAGCTGAGCCCATTCCCTGTGAAGAGGACACTGGTGTTCGCACTTAGCACTGACCTTTGATTCTGTTCTTATTTGTCCTTCCCACTCCACAGACTTCCTTTCTCTTACAAGCTCTCTGAAGGCAGGGTCTGGGCCTCATCATTACTGTGGACATTTTAGAAGCCCACAGGCCATGTGGATCAGGGGCTCCCCAAAGATGCCTGTGGTCTGTAAGCCCTGCACACAGCTTCACAGAATGACAGACATGCTTTCAACACAGTGAGGGAAGATGGAAGTCCACCCATTGCTTGCACAGCTTTCTTGGGTTCCTGAAGCCCAGAATTCCTCCCAGACATGTTAGGCTCTCTGGATTCATACTGGAGTGTAAGCTAGGAAGAGCAAACATTTCTGAAATATGCAGAAGTCAAGACTGTCTGAGAAGAGAGGTCAATAATAGTGAGTGAGATGCTCACGTGTACAGCTTGTCACGTGACATTAAGGAAGAGGTCATGTGTTCCCTGCTGAATTCCTCAGCATTGGTACTTAAGGGGCTCCCTCAGCAGGAGGAGGCATCACATCTCCTCTGCTCTCCTGAGTCTCTCTCCTCACTGCACCTGAGTCCTCTCTACTGACACCATGGGTTGCTGTGGCTGTGGAGGTTGTGGTGGCTGTGGCTGTGGTGGCTGTGGATGTGGCAGCTGTGGCTGTGGTGGCTGTGGCTGTGGCTGTGGTGGCTGTGGCTGTGGCAGCTGTGGCTGTGGTGGCTGTGGCTGTGGTGGCTGTGGCTGTGGCGGCTGTGGTTGTGGCTGCTGTGGGTGTGGCTGTGGCTGCTGTGGCTGCTGCAAGCCTGTCTGCTGCTGCTGCCCATGCAGCTGCAGTTCCTGTGGCTGTGGCTGTGGCTGTGGGAAGGGCTGTTGCCAGAAAAAGTGCTGCTGCCAGCAGAAGTGCTGCTGCAAGAAGTGCTGCTGCTAGCATGGTTGCTGGTCTCTGGGCTTCTTCTGTTGGTAAGTGATAAAGATGAGCCTGTCTGCATGCCTGCCTGCTCCTCATGGGACTGTGAGTCACCAGCGTGAACAGAGCTTACTACCACTGCAGCCTGGCACTTCTAGAGTTGATAACCTGCCAGCCCTTGGTAGACACCAAGGAAGTGAATGAATCCAGTCTTCTGTGCCACTTACCTTTGAATCACGACTGTGGCAGATGCAGTCTGGCTGGGTTATGCTGGGACATCCTACAGTGCCTGTAACTCTCACCAATGACCTGTTTGCCCATTGCATTGACATGTCTGTAATTACAGTTTCTCTTGCTTAATAAACTTCAACAAACTGCTCTCACTATTGACTCCAGTGTGTCTCATTCCCTTCCTAGTCTCTTATCTGTCTTTCCATGGGGTGAAATAAGCTCCATCTCAACAGGCAGGACATTCTGGGTGGGAAAGCAGCAGAGGACTAGAGCTGGGATGGACTGTGAAGTGCACAGGCAGGCAGTGATGGCTGATCCTAGGGCAGATCTTCTGAATGCTGGGGAGGGACAGGCCCTTGCAGTGAGTCATGGTCCACAGCTCAGGATTCTCCCTTTCTTCCCACATGCTGGCCTTGATCTGGGCAGCTTTGCTCCTTGAGGAGATCCCTGTGAGAGCATGCTGTCTCACTGTGGGCCTGGAGCTGCTGGTCCCAAGAACTGTGATGGCTGTGCTCTGGGGTCAGCTTGCCCGAAGTTAAATTGGCCTGGGGGAAGGATGCAATAAACTCTGGTTTTGCCTATGGGGTTGTTTGCAGAGAGGATCAACAGGTGAATGGGTCAGTAGTCTAAAGCAAGTGTGCATGGCACCTATCTGAGTTTAGGGTACAGATGGAACAAAATGGGGCAGGGAGAAAGCCAGGATAATGTCCCCCCTTTCCTTCTCTGCTTTCTTACAGCACACAAATGTCACAGGCAGTCCTGTGTCATGTGTCTCTCATACCATATGCTCTGCCCACACATGGGTTTAAGAAACCACATTTGTTTGTTTGTTTGTTTTATTAGATATATTTCTTATTTACATTTCAGATGGTTTCCCATTTACTGGTTCCCTGACCCCCACAATCCCATAAGCCAGCTCCTCTACCCCTGTTCTCCAGTCAAACTTCTCTTCCTTCCCTGTTCTGGTATTCCTCTACACTGCGGCATTGAGCCTTTCCATTCCAAGGGCCTCTCCTCCCCTTGGTGTCTAACAATGCCATCCTCTGCTGCCTATGTGTCTAGAGCCATGTGTAACTCCATGTGCACTCTCTGGTTAATGGTTTTGTCCCTGGAAGTTCTGGGAGTACTGGGTGGCTCATATTGTTGTTCCTCCTTGGCA
>OZ030014.1:83174693-83189693 GCA_964023405.1 Apodemus agrarius
TGGGGAGGTCCCACAACTGAACACTCACAGTCTCTAATTCCCAGCACTTTGACTAGTTATGAATCTTTGCCTTAGGTGCTACCCACTTCAAAATCAACAGCTACAAACAAAAACACTGTCTGTCCAATAATGGGAGCAGAATCAATTTCTGGGTAGAACTGTCAATATTAAGAATGTAGTTTGACAACTTGTCATCTAGCTGAATATCAGCAGTAGTTTGGTTCTATGATTCTCCTAGTCATAAGTCTTAATCATGGTTATAGTACCAGACATGAAATATTTCTTGTGAGGTAGACCTCCAATCAAATTGGAAAGTGGTTGGTTGGTTATCTTCTTAACCATGATACCACTATTGCACTGGTGGGAACAGCTTTCCTGACAAGTTGGTATTGTAGCATGCAGTCTATCTCAGGGGAAGATCACTGATATGGTTGGGTTCCCATCAGCTTGCTTAGTTCATCCCAGTGCTATATAAACTTGTCACCATAGAAAGAGTTTCCCACCAGGAGGTGGTGGCGCACGCCTTTCATCCCAGCACTTGGGAGACAGAGGCAGGCAGATATCTTAGTTTGAGGCAAGCATGGTCTACAGAGTGAGTTCCAGGACAGCCATGGCTACACAGAGAAACCCTGTCTCAAAAAATAAAATGAAATAAACAAACAAACAAAGCACAATGAAAAAGAGTTTCTTGATCAGTTTGAGATTGGCTCCTCAAAGGTCTCCAATCAAGGAGAGTGATCTCATTTAAGAATGGAGTATAGAACTTGGTTATCATGGGCAACCAAGACAAAAGACAATATAGTTTGCATAATTTTGAGTTCCTCAAGATCCCCCTGGGTAGTAAGTAATGGGAGGTAAGTTCATGGCTGGAACTGATAAATACTTTAAGTAGTGGGGGCAGTGGCATCCACTACTGTGATACCTTGTATATAACTCCATGTTCATAGTTTGATTTGACTAGCACATAATCTAGGAGATTTCCCTAAGGCTTCTATATACACCTTAGTTTTGGTGAATTAACACTTCACTCTGCTCTTCTCCACACACCCCTGCTGTTTTATATTTTGAATATATGTCAGTTATGGTGACGAGAGGAAATAGGAGAAGCTCAAGGAAGGTAAAATAAAAAGGTTTCTTTAACACAGAGATTCTAAATGATGAAGTACCTGAACACTAAGAAGAAGATCACATCATAAGGAGCTGCAGGAAAGAAAACCCAACCAACAAGGCTGAGGAACAGGGAGAGACAGTGTGAGGGTGGTGTTACACCCAATGGATTGCACTGGTGTCTCTAAGAGCAAGTTCTCAGGGGTGGACAAGGAGAACTGTGGGGCCAAGGATAAGTTTACAGAGGGCCAGCTGATGACTTGGACATGATGCTCAAATGTTCTAAGACAGAATATCTTGGCCATTTCATGAATGAGTCCTGGCCATATTAGAGGAATGTTGCTTTTTGTATCTTCCTCTTTGAACCAGGAATTAACTTTAGTCTTTGATTATGGAATATAAATTTGTTTGTATAAAACATATCGATGCTTACTATGCTGACCCAGGTTTCCAGTAGAGGGCCTTTGGCTAAGCTGCATGCCTGTTATTGTAGCACACCAGGGCATGGAGAAGAGCAAAAGGCAGACTTTATATAAAGGAGGAATGGAATTTATGTGGAGAGGCTCGAATATGGCTTGAATCTTGGTGAGGCGTAAGTTATTGTTCAGCAACAAAAGGCCACAAAGAAGGCTCTTCTTTATGCAAATCTCCAGGGGCACCTATCTCAATCCCTGGTAGTTCTAGGGAAATCTCAGCCCATGGGAAGCATACCCTCCATTCTGTACTTGATAAACTCAGTAGTTTATAATCAGCATTTGTTTCGTACTTGGCATCAGGGCTCCTGAAGTATCTGAGTACCAGAAAGTGTGGAAAATTCTTATGTCTGATTGGTGCTCTCCATTGCCTAGTCCCTCCCACTTGGGTGACATCTGGTCCAGAAATTGCTTTCCTAAGGGCTTTCAGGGAGTGGGTAGCTTGAATTATGTACACATCCATGTGACACAGAGATGTGCTGAGTTCGGCGAGGCAGAGGAAACACGATTGAGGGAAAGAGGCATACATTTCTGGTACACAGGGAAATGAAGTCAGGGCGATGAATGCGACCAGGCCAGGAAGAAGTCCATCATAAGGAGGATTGCATCAGGACTTTCATAGGAAATTTTGTGAATTAAATAGGGAAAAGTGACATTTGTGGTTAATGACTTTTAAATATAGCCATCAATATGTAAAAATCGTAAAAAGAGATTTTCTCTTTTGATGAGAAGAAAGGAAAGATGACATAGAAGACAGGAGACATTTTATGACATGCTGCATTCTACACAGATGGCCCTAGTTATTCTCTCCATGTGAGAGTACTTGTCAACACAGGGAGATTTCAAACAGATGATGGAGAAAAGCACAGAAGAGAAAGAAAAAAACAGCTGTCAGTCACTGAGTCTTCATTGAAAATCTGAAAGACATATTGTGTGGTTGTGAAAATGGTGGCCCCTCCCCCTCACTGGCACATTTGAACTTGCATGTGACCACAGCTTTACAAAGGAAAAGTCACTGCTAGCAAGTGTGTGAGGTCATGTGAAGTGCATGGGACATAAACAGAGGAGAACTTTGGGTGACCCTCCTGGGAAAACAGCAGCTGCTCCACAAGGAAGTGACCTCAGGTCATGTGTCCTTCTCCTTCCCCTTCCCCTTCCCAAGATGGTACTTAAGAGGCTCCCCCTGCAGGAGGAGCATCACATCTCCCTCTCCTCTCCTGAGTCTCTCTCCTCACTGCACCTGAGTCCTCTCTACTGACACCATGGGTTGCTGTGGCTGTGGAGGTTGTGGTGGCTGCGGTGGCTGTGGCTGCGGTGGCTGTGGCTGTGGCAGCTGTGGCTGTGGTGGCTGTGGCTGCTGTGGTGGTTGTGGCTGTGGTGGCTGTGACTGTGGTGGCTGTGGCTGTGGCTGTGGTGGCTGTGGTTGTGGTGGCTGTGGCTGCTGTGGCTGTGGTGGCTGTGGCTGTGGCTGTGGCTGCTGCCGCCCATGCTGCTGCAGTTCCTGTGGCTGTGGCTGTGGCTGTGGGAAGGGCTGTTGCCAGAAAAAGTGTTGCTGCCAGCAGAAGTGCTGCTGCAAGAAGTGCTGCTGCTATTATGGCTGCTGGTCTCTGGGCTTCTCCTGTAGGTAAGTGATAAAGATGAGCCTGTCTGCGTGCCTGCCTGCTCCTCATGGGACTGTGTGTCACCAGCGTGAACAGAGCTTACTGCCACTGCAGCCTGGCCTTTCTACAGTTGATACCCTGCCAGCCCTTGGTAGGCACCAAGCCAGTGAATGAATCCAGTCTTCTGTGCCACTTACCTTTCAATCACGACTGTGGCAGATGCAGTCTGGCTGGGTTATGCTGGGACATCCTACAGTGCCTGTAACTCTCACCAACGACCTGTTTGCCCATTGCATTGACATGTTCGCAATCACAAAGTTTCTCTTGCTTAATAAACTTCAGCAAACTGCTCCACACTCTTGACTCCAGTGTGTCTCATTCTCTTTCCAGTCTCTTACCTGTCTTTCCATGGGTCGAAATAAGCTCCATCTCCACAGACAGGACGTTCTGGGTGGGAAAACAGTAGAGGACTATAGTCGGGATGGACTGTGACTTGTACAGGCAGGCAGTGATGGCTGATCCTAGGGCAGATCTTCTGGATGCTGGGGAGGGACAAGCCCTTGCAGTGTGTCATGGTCCACAGCTCAGGATTCTCTCTTTCTTCCCACATGCTGGCCGTGATCTGGACAGCTTTGCTCCTTGAGGAGATCCCTGCCAGGGCATGCTGCCTCACCATGGGCCCGAAGCTGCTGGGCCCATCCACTGTGATGGCTGTGCTCTGGGGCCAGCTTGCCTGCAGTTGGATTGGTTTAGATTGGCCTGGGGGATGGAAGTGGGAGACGGGATATGTCTGTGGAGCTGTTTGCAGAGAGGTTCATGGTCGGGGAGAACAACTACCTTACATGTGAGTGGCACCTACCCATGGGCTCGGGCCCAGATGGATCAAAAGGGAAAAAGAACAAAGAAAGCAAAGTGTCATCAATGTCCTGTCTCTTATCCCTCCAAGTACCTGGGGTGGGTGGCTTAGCACACAGGGTTTATTTTCTCATGGTGTCCCATACTTAGAAGTCCAAGGTCAAGCTGTAAGCAGATTTGGAAAACGCTGACATCATAGAGTCTGCCTAGTTCTAATGTGTGCCTCCTTCCTAGTTTATGGAACATGTCAGCCATGATGAATTCAAACCTACCTGTCCTCATTAGGATTATGCTTGCTGTGATGGAACACTGCAGCTTTCACTTCCATGTCTCCAGTCATCATTGTAGGAAGTCAGGACAGGAACTCAAACAGGGCAGGGGTCTGGAGGCAGGTCGTGATGCAAATGCCATGGAGGGGTTCTGCTCACTGCCTTGTTCCTCATGGCTTGCTCAACCTGCTTCTTAAAGCATACAGGAGCACCATCCCAAGGATAGCCCCATCCACAATGAGCTAGCCCCTCTCCCTTTGATCATTCACGAAGAAAATGCTCTCTGGGCCTGCCTCCAGGCTGATGGTGGAGGCATCTTCTCAATTGTGGTTCTCTCCTCTCAGATGATGCCAGCTTGTGTTAAGTTGACATAAAATCATCCTGGACACTTCCTGTTGACTTACAGTGACTTAGTCACCTTTTCTTACTTGCAGTAAAGATGCTATCTCCAGATAACATCTACTTTCTGGGGTCTTGGGAATTATAGCATCAGGATATAAAAGAGAAGGCATGGTTCAGACCCACAGGAGAAAGGCAGAAAAATAGAGACTCTGTGTGTTCATCCTTTATTTGGGTAATTTTCAGAGTGACCTGTGCTCAGCCTAGCATGCCTTTTGCTTTTGTTCATTTTGTTTTTAGGAGCCATGACAAATTTGCACTTAAAACTTTTGTATATAATAAACTGGCATTTGCAAGAGCCACTAGTACTGTTTGGCCAGGACTCATTCATGAAATGGCCAAGACTCATTCATGAAATGGCCAAGATATTCTGTCTTAGAACATTTGAGCATCATGTCCAAGTCATCAGCTGGCCCTCTGTAAAGTTATCCTTGGCCCCACAGTTCTCCTTGTCCACCCCTGAGAACTTGCTCTTAGAGACACCAGTGCAATCCATTGGGTGTAACACCACCCTCACACTGTCTCTCCCTGTTCCTCAGCCTTGTTGGTTGGGTTTTCTTTCCTGCAGCTCCTTATGATGTGATCTTCTTCTTAGTGTTCAGGTACTTCATCATTTAGAATCTCTGTGTTAAAGAAACCTTTTTATTTTACCTTCCTTGAGCTTCTCCTATTTCCTCTCGTCACCATAGCTGACATATATTCAAAAAATAAAACAGCAGGGGTGTGTGGGGAAGAGCAGGGTGAAGTGTCAATTCACCAAAACTAAGGTGTATATAGAAGCCTTAGGGAAATCTCCTAGATTATGAGCTAGTCAAATCAAACTATGAACATGGAGTTATATACAAGGCATCACAGTAGTGGATGCCACTGCCCCCAGTACTTAAAGTATTTATCAGTTCCAGCCATGAACTTACCTCACATTACTTACTACCCAGGGGGATCTTGAGGAACTCAAAATTATGCAAACTATATTGTCTTTTGTCTTGGTTGCCCATGATAACCAAGTTCCATACTCCATTCTTAAATGAAACCACCCTCCTTGATTGTAGACCTTTGAGGACCCAATCTCAAACTGATCAGGAAACTCTTTTTCTTTGTCCTTTTTTTGTTTGTTTGTTTTGTTTTGTTTTTTGAGACAGGGTTTCTCTGTGTAGCCCTGGCTGTCCTGGAACTCACTCTGTAGACCATGCTGGCCTCAAACTCAGAAATCTGCCTGCCTCTGTCTCCCAAGTGCTGGGATGAAAGGCGTGAGCCACCACCTCCTGGTGGGAAACTCGTTCTATGGTGACAAGTTTATATAGCACTGGGATGAACTAAGCAAGCTGATGGGAACCCAACCATATCAGTGATCTTCCCCTGAGATAGACTGCATGCTACAATACCAACTTGTCAGGAAAGCTGTTCCCACCAGTGAAATAGTGGTATCATGGTTAAGAAGATAACCAACCAACCACTTTCCAATTTGATTGGAGGTCTACCTCAGAAGAAATATTTCATGTCTTGTACTATAACCATGATTAAGACTCATGACTAGGAGAATCATAGAACCAAACTACTGCTGATATTCAGCTAAATGACAAGTTATCAAATTACATTCTTAATATTTCCAGTTCTACCCAGAAATTGATTCTGCTCCCATTATTGGACAGACAGTGTTTTTGTTTGTAGCTGTTGTTTTTGAAGTGGGTAGCACCTAAGGCAAAGATTCATAACTAGTCAAAGTGCTGGGAATTAGAGACTGTGAGTGTTCAGTTGTGGGACCTCCCCATATCCAAGGTTCAGGAATATCATGAAAAGAGTGGGCAGAATGGAAGAGCTACAAGGTAAGAAGGAGAGCTGGAAACTGTTGCCTTCTAGATATAGCATGGCTCATACACATCGAGTCAACATAGCTCTTATGGCCTGAAAAAGTCCTGTTAAATGAAGCCGCCAGCATTCCAGCATAGGTGGGAAGGAGCTCCTAAGTCCCAAGCCCTAGCTGAAGAGCTGTCGGTGCAGCTGATGACTGCTGATGGAGAGTCACTGTTCTTTGGGGATGTGGCTGCTAGGAGGCTGCCCATGTGATGATCTCACATCCATGTCCATACAGTCAGCACCAACGATTTAGGAGGTAAAGGAAAATTTTAAAAGAGGGTGTGAGTCAGAAGGAGAATGAGTGGTGGGTCCTGAGAGACTTTCAGGGATGATAATATTAAGGCATATTGTATACAGTATACATTTTTCCGTTTTTCAAAATATAAATTAAAAGTTTATTTCAAAAGATAAATAAAACAATTCATGCACTCTGGTGTGTGTGTGTGTGTGTGTGTGTGTGTGTGTGTGTGTGTGTTTGGTACATGTACATATTCATGTGGATATCCATATATGCATGGAGTGGTCAAGGGTAGAAGTCCAGTGTCTTCTTTGTTCACCCTATTTTTGGAGACACGATCTCCCATTGGAGCTGGAACTGGAATTCATCTAGTTCATTATCCCTAGTAGTACAGGGTTACACATAAATACTCCTGTTCTCTCTCTCTCTCTCTCTCTCTCTCTCTCTCTCTCTCTCTTTCTCCCTCCCTCCTTCCCTCCCCTCTGCCTCCCCTTCTCCCTCTCACTCGCTCTCTTTTTCTCCCCTACCCCTCTCCCTCCCTCTACCCTCTCCCTTCCGTGCCCCCTGTCTCTCTCTCTCTCTCTCTCTCTCTCTCTCTCTCTCTCACACACACACACACACACACACACGTTGCTTTTATTCACAGTGTTTTACCACATCAATAGAAACCCTAACTAAGTCACCTTCCATGCTTAGATTTTAATGTGGGTGCTGGGAATCTAAACTCAGGTCTTCATAGTTGTGTGGCAGGCACTTAATTGACTGAACCAAATCTCACTCACCCTTTCTCCTTGTGTTCTTCACAAATGTATGTACTACTTAATGCTATGGACTAAAAAACAAACTTATCTCCAGGGCATGAGACAAGGGGATCGAACCACTAGAAGTAGTTGGGTCTTCGTTCCTACAACAGGTTAGATATCCCAGAGTTCTTCTGACCAGCAGTAATGCTCAAGGGACTGGCTCAAGGGGTTGAGTGCCTGACTGACTTGAGATCAGATGGGTGGGCCTGAGCTCTCTTCACTCCTCTCCAGTCAGACAAGAGGTACCATCAGAAGGGCCGATTCCAAGTGTAGATACAAGAGGATGGGAGGACTCAGTGTGTCCAAGAGTGAATCCTTTACTCAGATAGTAACTAAGAGGCTCTGGGTAGCCTGTGGCCATCAGAGAATCAGGGATCCTACAGATGGACAAGGCATGGTTGTTTTGTTTTGCTTTTGCTTTTTCTGATACCCAGCCCAACTTGATTGCTTACTTTCTCAAGGCTCATCCACACACCATCAACATCACACATCAACAGCAACTTCCAGGAGGAGGAAAACATGGCATTGGCTCGTCTCTGAAGCCTCATTCTATCTGTTCTTAGCTGAACTGAACTCATGAACAGTGAGTGTTTCCTTTGGATGAATCATTCCATGGCTTCAGATATACTTGCTTCTGCCCCTGTTCTGTGCTCTACTCTGCTTAGAATGACAATTAAGACAAGTCTAGGGAATCCAAGACAGACATGACCAATGAGCTGGCAAATATTGGCCCATCCTCATAGCAATGCCTGCTCTTCTTACTGCTCTCTGGAATCTGTGTCTACACAGAATGACCAGGGAACACTATGGGAAACCAGCAAAGATGTAGAAACACATTGCTTTGTGCATGAGGAAACCTTCAGTGGGTATGGGTAGGTCAGTCCTCTAGTCCTGGAACAAAAGAACCCAAGAAATGCAGATAAAAATAAAGAACATGGGGTGATTTAGGCACAGTTGCATAAGTGTTAATACACACAGTTCCATTACCTTCTGTGCTTGTTATATGACAAAATTCCCACAACAAACAACCTCAAGAAAAAAAAATTTTTTTTTTTTGCTATACAATGTCAGAGGATAGATATGAGGGAAAGACCATCCAGAGACTACCTCACCTAGGCATCCATTCCATATACAGTTACAAAATACAGACACAATTCTCAATGCCCACAGGTGCATGCTGACCAGAACCGGATATAGCTGTCACCAACGGGGCTCTGCCAGTGCATGAGAAATACGCAGGGGGATACCCTCCGCCAGCCATTGAACTGAGCACAGGGTCCCCAATGGAGGAGCTAGAGAAAGGACCCAAGGAGCTAAAGGAGCTTGCATTGCCAAAGGAGGAACACAATATGAGCCACCCAGTACTCCCAGTGCTCCCAGGGACAAAACCATTAACCAGAGAGTGCACATGGAGTTACACATGGCTCTAGACACATAGGCAGCAGAGGATGGCCTTGTTAGACACCAAAGAGACGAGAGGTCTTTGGTCCTAGAAAGGCTCAATGCTGCAGTGTAGAGGAATACCAGAACAGGGAAGGAAGAGAAGTTTGCCTGGAGAACAGGGGTAGAGGAGCTGGCTTCTGGGGGTCAGGCAACCAGTAAAGGGAAACCATCTGAAATGTAAATAAGGAATATAACTAATAAAACAAAGAAATAAAGAAATAAAGAAATGTGGTTTCTTAAACCCATGTGTGGGCAGAGCATATGGTATGAGAGACACATGACACAGGACTGCCTGTGACATTTGTGTGCTGTAAGAAAGCAAAGAAGAAAAGGGGGGACATTATCCTGGCTTTCTCCCTGGCCCCCTTTTGTTCCATCTGCACCCTAAACTCAGATAGGTGCCATGCACACTTGCTTTAGATTACTGACCCATTCACCTGTTGATCCTCTCTGCAAACAACCCCATAGGCAAACCCAGAGTTTATTGCATCGTTCCCCCAGGCCAATTTAACTTCGGGCAAGCTGACCCCAGAGCACAGCCATCACAGTTCTTGGGCTCAGCAGCTCCAGGCCCACAGTGAGACAGCATGCTCTCACAGGGATCTCCTCAAGGAGCAAAGATGCCCAGATCACGGCCAGCATGTGGGAAGAAAGCGAGAATTCTGAGCTGTGGACCAGGACTCACTGCAAGGGCCTGTCCCTCCCCAGCATCCAGAAGATCTGCCCTAGGATCAGCCATCACTGCCTGCCTGTGCACATCACAGTCCATCCCAGCTCTAGTCCTCTGCTGCTTTCCCACCCAGAACGTCCTGTCTGTGGAGATGGAGCATATTTCGTTCGCCCCATGGAAAGACAGTTAAGAGACTATAAAGAGAATGAGACACACTGGAGTCAAGAGTGTGGAGCAGTTTGCTGAAGTTTATTAAGCAAGAGAAACTGTGATTACAGACATGTCAATGCAATGGGCAAACAGGTCGTTGGTGAGAGGTACAGGCACTGTAGGATGTCCCAGCATAACCCAGCCAGACTGCATCTACCACAGTCGTGATTGAAAGGTAAGTGGCACAGAAGACTGGGATTCAATCACTTGCTTGGTGCCTACCAAGGGCTGGCAGGATATCAACTCTTGAAGTGCCAGGCTGCAGTGGCAGTAAGCTCTGTTCACGCTGGTGACACACAGTCCCATGAGGAGCAGGCAGGAACGCAGACAGGCTCATCTTTATCACTTACCTACAGGAGAAGCCCAGAGGCCAGCAGCGATGCTAGCAGCAGCACTTCTTGCAGCAGCACTTCTGCTGGCAGCAGCACTTCTGCTGGCAACAGCCCTTTCCACAGCCACAGCCACAGCCACAGGAACTGCAGCTGCATGGGCAGCAGCAGCAGACAGGCTTGCAGCAGCCACAGCAGCCACAGCCACAGCCACAGCAGCCACAACCACAGCCACCACAGCCACAACCACCACAGCCACAGCCACCACAGCCACAGCCACCACAGCCACAGCTGCCACAGCCACAGCCACAGCCACTGCAGCCACAGCCACAGCCACCACAGCCACCACAACCTCCACAGCCACAGCAACCCATGGTGTCAGTAGAGAGGACTCAGGTGCAGTGAGGAGAGAGACTCAGGAGAGCAGAGGAGATGTGATGCTCTCCTGCTGAGGGAGCCCCTTAAGTACCAATGCTGAGGAGTCCAGCAGGGAACACATGACCTCTTCCTTACTGTCACGTGACAAGCTGTACACTTGAGAATCTCACCCACTATTATTGACCTCTCTTCTCAGACAGTCTTGACTTCTGCATATTTCAGAAATGTTTGCTCTTCCTAGCTTACACTCCAGTATGAATCCAGAGAGCCTTTCACGTCTGGAAAGAATTCTGGGCTCCAGGAACCCAAGAAAGCTGTGCAAGCAATGGGTGGACTTCCATCTTCCCTCACTGTGTTGAAAGCATGTCTGTCATTCTGTGAAGCTGTGTGCAGGGCTTACACACCACAGCCATCTTTGGGGAGTCCCTGATCCACATGGCCTGTGGGCTTCTGAAATGTCCACAGTAAATATGAGGCCCAGACCCTGCCTTCAGAAAGCTTGTAAGAGAACGGAAGTCTGTGGAGTGGGAAGGACAAATAAGAACAGAGTCAAAGTCAGTACCAAGTGTGAACACCAGTGTCCGCTTCACAGGGAATGGGCTCAGCTGGGCTGCAGTCACCTTCCCCCCTCTGCATGTGAGGCCTCACTGTGTGATTTATCTAGGTGCCCTGGAGCCTTAAGGAGAGGTTTACATGCAACAGTCTTTATTCCCATCCATATTAGAGGGATGTTGCTTTTTGTATTTTCCACTTTGAATCAGGAATTAACTTTAGTCTTTGATTATGGAATATAAATTTGCGTGTATAAAACATTTCAATGCTTACTATGCTGGCCTAGGTTTCCAGTAGAGGGCCTTTGGCTAAGCTGCATGTCTGTTATTGAAGCACACCAGAGCATGGAGAAGAGTGAAAGGCAGAATTTATATAAGGGAGGAATGAAATTTATGTGGAGAGGATCGAATATGGCTTGGATCTTGGTGAGGCTTAAGGTATTGTTCCGCAACAAAAGGCCACAAAGAAGGCTCTTCTTTATGCAAATATCCAGGAGCACCTATCTCAGCCTGTGGAAATTCTAGGGAAATCTCAGCCCATGTGAAGCATACCCTCCATTCTGCACTTGATATACCCAATAGTATAATCAGCATTTGTTTCTTATTTGGCACCAGGGCCCCTGAAGGATCTGAGTACCAGAACGTGTGGAAAATTCTTATGTCTGATTGGTGCTCTCCATTGCCTAGTCCCTCCCACTTGGGTGACATCTGGTCCAGAAATTGCTTTCCTAAGGGCTTTTAGGGAGTGGGTAGCTTGAATTATGTACACATCCATGTGACACAGAGATGTGCTGAGTTCGGCGAGGCAGAGGAAACACGATTGAGGGAAAGCAAAAAGTCACATACTTTCTCATGGTCTATAGAGATTGTACATTAGGAACATTCATTTGTCTTGGTGCAGCAGAAATTCTGCATAAGTGTAGGCAGGAGACACTGAAGATGTTTACAATTCTAGGGAAAAAGATGAGTAGAGACCTGATTATGGATGGAATAGGTGTATGGGGGTAATTGTGAGCTAGAGGCATACATTTCTGGTACACAGGGAAATGAAGTCAGGGCGCCCAGGCCAGGAAGAAGTCCATCATAAGGAGCATTGTATCAGGACTTTTATTGGAAATTTTGTGAATTAAATAGGGAAAAGTGACATTTATGGTTAATGACTTTTAAATATAGACATCAATATGTAAAAATCATAAAAAGAGATTTTCTCTTTTGATGAGAAGAAAGGTAAGATGACATAGAAGACAGGAGACATTTAAGACATGCTACATTCTACACAGATGGCCCTACTTATTCTTTCCATGTGAGAGTACTTGTCAACACAGGGAGATTTCAACCAGATGATGGAGAAAAGCACAGAGGAGAAAGAGAAAATGGCTGTCAGTGACTGAGTCTTCATTGAAAATCTGAAAGACATAGTGTGTGGTTGTAAAAATGGTGGCCCCTCCCACACTGGCACCTTCGAACTTGCTTGTGACCACAGCTTTACAAAGGAAACATCACTGCTAGCAAGTATGTGAGGTCATGTGAAGTTCATGGGACATAAACAGAGGAGAACTTTGGGTGACCCTGCCGGGAAAACAGCAGCTGCTCCACAAGGAAGTGACCTCAGGTCATGTGTCCTTCTCCTTCCCCTTCCCCTTCCCAAGATGGTACTTAAGGGGCTCCCCCTGCAGGAGGAGCATCACATCTCCTCTCCTCTCCTGAGTCTCTCTCCTCACTGCACCTGAGTCCTCTCTACTGACACCATGGGTTGCTGTGGCTGTGGTGGCTGTGGCTGTGGTGGCTGTGGCTGTGGTGGCTGTGGCTGTGGTGGCTGTGGCTGTGGTGGCTGTGGCTGCTGTGGTGGCTGCTGTGGCTGTGGTGGCTGTGGCTGCGGCTGTGGTGGCTGTGGCTGTGGTGGCTGTGGCTGTGGCTGCTGTGGTTGTGGTGGCTGTGGCTGCTGTGGCTGTGGTGGCTGTGGCTGTGGCTGTGGTTGCTGCCCCCCATGCTGCTGTAGTTCCTGTGGCTGTGGCTGTGGGAAGGGCTGTTGCCAGAAAAAGTGCTGCTGCCAGCAGAAGTGCTGCTGCAAGAAGTGCTGCTGCTAGCATGGCTGCTGGTCTCTGGGCTTCTCCTGTAGGTAAGTGATAAAGATGAGCCTGTTTGCCTGCCTGCTCCTCATGGGACTGTGTGTCACCAGCGTGAACAGAGCTTACTGCCACTGCAGCCTGGCACTTCTAGTGTTGATATCCTGCCAGCCCTTGGTAGGCACCAAGCAAGTGAATGAATCCTAGTCTTCTGTGCCACTTACCTTTCAATCACGACTGTGGCAGATGCAGTCTGGCTGGGTTATGCTGGGACATCCTACAGTGCCTGTAACTCTCACCAACGACCTGTTTGCCCATTGCATTGACATGTCTGCAATCACAAAGCTTCTCTTGCTTAATAAACTTTAGCAAACTGATCTCAAACTCTTGACTCCAGTGTGTCTCATTCCCTTTCCAGTCTCTTACCTGTCTTTCCTTGGGGCAAAATAAGCTCCATCTCAACAGGCAGGACATTCTGGGTGGGAAAGCAGCAGAGGACTAGAGCCGGGATGGACTGTGAAGTGCACAGGCAGGCAGTGATGGCTGATCCTAGGGCAGATCTTCTGGATGCTGGGGAGGGACAGGCCCTTGCAGTGAGTCATGGTCTGCAGTTCAGAATTCTCGCTTTCTTCCCACATGCTGGCCTTGATCTGGGCAGCTTTGCTCCTTGAGGAGATCCCTGCCAGGGCATCGGCCTCACCTTGGGCCTGAAGCTGCTGGGCCCATCCACTGTGATGGCTGTGCTCTGGGGCCAGCTTGCCTGCAGTTGGATTGGTTTAGATTGGCCTGGGGATGGATGTGGGAGACGGGATATGTCTGTGGAGCTGTTTGCAAAGAGGTCCAGGGGTCTGGGAGAACAACTACTTTACATGTGAGTGGCACCTACCCATGGGCTCAGCGTGCAGATGGATCAAAAGGGAAAAAGAACAAAGAAAGCAAAGTGTCATCAATGTCCTGTCTCTTATTCCACTAAGTGCCTGGGGTGGCTGGCTTAGCTCACAGGTGTTTATTTTCTACTAGTGTCCCATGCTTAGAAGTCCAAGATCGAGCTGTAAGCAAATTTGGAAAACTCTGACTTCATAGAGTCTGCCTAGTTCTAATGTGTGCCTCCTTTCTTAGTTTATTCAACATGTCAGCCATGATGAATTCAAACCTACCTGTCCTCATTAGGTTTATCCTTGCTGTGATGGACACTGCAGCTTTCACTTCCATGTCTCTAGTCATCATTGCAGGAAGTCAGGACAGGAACTCAAACTGGGCAGGGGTCTGGAGGCAGGTCCTGAGGCAAATGCCATGGAGGGGTGCTGCTCCCTGCCTTGTTCCTCATGGCTTGCTCAGCCTGCTTCTTAAAGCATACAGGAGCACCATCCCAAGGATAGCCCCATCCACAATGAGCTACACCCTCTCCCTTTGATCATTCACTAAGAAAATGCTCTCCAGGCCTGCCTCCAGCCTGATGGTGGAGGCATTTTCTCAATTGTGGTTCTCTCCTCTCAGATGATGCCAGCTTGTGTTAAGTTGACATAAAATCATCCTGGACACTACCTGTTGACTTACAGTGACTTAGTCACCTTTTCTTAGTTGCAGTAAAGATGCTATCTCCAGATAACATCTATTTTCTGGGGTCTTGGGAGTTACAGCATCAGGATATAAAAGAGAAGGCTTGGTTCAGACCCACAGGAGAAAGGCAGCAAAATCGACTCTGTGTGTTCATCCTTTATTTGGGTAATTTTCAGAGTGACCTGTGCTCAGCC